>JAJMEX010000007.1:0-275271 GCA_030574375.1 Priceomyces castillae
ACACGATGAATTTAGAAACCAAAAAGCTGTTAGTTATGTTAGGTAAATTTAGTAATTTGATGCTTTCAGTCCAATAGTAATTTGTTTTCTGTCTGATTACTTTAAGCTCTTTGATTAATGGCTATTCAGGTTATAATGGTGATATTTTCGACCAAAAAACTACTCTACATCAGTTCGATAATTACGCAGCGGGGTGCGAAATTCTCATCACTAAATACAACATGCCGAGCTATATCCACTCACACTAATAATCTAGCAGCCGTTCTACTTGACAGGTGTAGATGCCATGATGACACAGAAAGGAGATGGAAGTGTCGAATCGGGGGACATAGGTGCACTGAATTCTGGCTTATCTACATCAGGTGCTCCACTCTTGATCTTAGCCCAAGCATTTGGAAAGTTAGGCACTTTTGTATTGAATCAGCTGTTGCTTAGATATATTTCACCCAAAGTACTCGGGATAACATCATATTTAGAGCTCATATTAGCTAGTGTCCTTTTCTTCAGTAGAGAAGGCGAGAGATTGGCTATTCAGAGGACTGAAGGGACGACTACAGGCGCTTTTCAAAGCATTGTGAACTTTGCATTTATACCACCTTTGATCGGAGCAGTATTAGGATCTATTATTTGCTATTGGAGTGCTCTGTCTCGTTTCACTGATGATTCGTACTTAGCACCACTTCACCAATTGTCATGTGTATTACTATTCTTTCTGATAATAGTTGAGTTGATAGCTGAGCCATTATATTCAATTAATCAATTTCAGCTCAATTTAGCAAAGAGATCTAAATTTGAAAGCTACAGCATCATGGCTAGATGTATTGCAACCTTTACAGTCACAATTGCTGTGAGGGTCATTTGGACCCCAGAATCACCATACTATGATGGGCTTTGTGTGTTGGCATTTACCTCTGGTCAATTCTTTTACAGTTTAACAAGTTCCATAAGCTACTATGTTAATTATTATAAAGAGAAAAAGAAACCGAATTCTCAATTACAAAACATAACATTATGGATTACAAAAATCAAGAAAAGAGATGGCGAGGGCTACTTCTATTTTGATCAAAAAGTTGTTGGTATTTGGCAAAGCGCATTTATGCAATTGATTTTTAAGCAACTTTTGACTGAAGGTGATAAGTTGTTAATGAACTATATTTGCTCTGTCGAGGATGCTGGTGCTTATGCACTTATTTCAAACTATGGATCATTGATCGCCCGTATAATGTTTCTTCCCATCGAAGAAACTGTACGACTCTCCTTAGCAAAATTTTTACAGCCAAAATCAGCAGAAAATATGAAACAATCGTTCAAGTGGATGATGTATCTTTGCCTCTTCTACGTTAACTTTTTGGTCCTTGTTATTCTTGGTGGATATCAGAACGTATCGTACTTGATAAAGTTCGTATTGGGTGCTAAAGCCTCAGTTTGGTCCCAAACAAATGTATTTGAGATATTTCCCCAATATATCTTATACATTCCATTTTTGGCATTTAACGGCATATTCGAAGCTTTTTTTAGTAGTGTTGCAACTTCAACAGACATCAAACGATTCTCCCTCTATATGTCTCTCCTGACACTTTTAGTCTTAGGACTACTGTATATACTTTTGGAGAATTATGGGTTGAGATTGACTGGGGTAATCATTGCAAATTCTACAAATATGTTGTTACGAATTATTTACTGCGGTATCTTCATGAAAAAGTTTTATGACACGAAACAGCTGACATTGTCCTTGTTGTCTGGTCTATATCGTATTAGATTTTCCTTTGCTGCAGCAGTGGTTGCATTCTCTGTCCAACTGCACTTATTGAACGGACAATCAAAGACATTTAGCGATCTTCTCAAAAGTGCATTTATTTGTTTAAGTTACCTCCTTTTCGTGATATATTCCGAGTCGGAAGAATTAAAAGGCCCTTTTCAAGCTTTCCAGAGGAAATTACTAAACAAATTTGGTCGTAAAAAGACAGAATAAAATGTGAATAGTAATATATAATACCATGTTACGTAATCTTAATGTAGCAAAAATAAAAAAAAAGTTGACGGAGTCGCTACACTAGTAACTTCTAGTCCCTACCAAAGCCAGAGAAATGCCATCCGGTTCGCCTCCACCACGGGCAACCTACTGTGCTGAATTGCTTCCCTCCAGTGATATTGTTGCTCATTGCAGGCTCATGAGATGTTGATTACTCGAACACTCAATGTGCCGACCGCAGGGATCGAACCGGACATTTCATCTGTAATAAAGATCAGAAATCGCGGACAGTGCGCTTCTGCCAAAAGCCATCACAGCAAGAATTTTAATTCTCAATTCCCCATATAGTGCGTTCATTTTTTTAGAGATTTATGTTTTTTATAGGCACTGGAACTGTGCAATACTCACTTAGTGAATCACCTTCCATCGTATTTTAATCACTAGAAATACGCTTCTTTATAAAGCTGTTCACAGCGAAACGACCTATTCAAATTGAGAATCTTAAGCTGGTAATAATATATATTTTCATAAACCAGTTATTTTATTTGTGAAAAAGATCCATGTCAATTGTTGAACTACTGGCAACAATAGATAAGCTAGTTCAGTCTATAAATTCCAAGAATGCAGAGCTAGAAAACTTAAAAAAGGAATATGATTCAAGGATAAAAATCATTAACAAATACATAGATATATTTCAGGACATCTCAGGAGATAAATTGGATTCTAACCTGGATACTAAATTCGATACTAATGGAAGTAATAAAGTCATCAACAATGAGGAATTTGTGGATAAAATTCTGAATCATATTGTCTGCCCTTCTTGTAATCACAATCTTTGGGACTTGGAAGCAACTAAGCCTGATTATATCCTTTTACCCAAGAAGCTTATCAAATACTTGATCGAAAAGAACAATGAAGGCAAGGATCTAGAAAAGAAGTTGGAAAACCTTAATCTCAACGAACGAGACAAAGATGACAGCCACCTTTCCCAGACAAGACCATTTTACAAAGAAGGGCATTTTAAGGCACAGGCTCGTCACTCAGGCAGCTCTAAAAGACTATGTTCTTATTGCAAGAAGCCTGGACATAACCGGTCAAAGTGCCTTCTTCGTTTGACTACACCTACTAGTAAAGACTAGTGTTGGTAACACCAATTTTATATATAAAATTATATACTGTATTAATACCTATATTACATCGATGATTTCTATCATAGAAATCTTATTTTGCTGATTGGAACATAGCTTCTATTGTATTGTGTTAGTAATTGAACTTCATTGACTGGTTTGGCAATAAGCCTATTTAATACTTTAACATACCTCTTCTGGATGCATCTTGTAATAATGTACAATCAACAGACGATGGGTTCATGTGAACATAACGGACAGTAGATCCTCTTATGAACAAGTTTTTCACTGCACTTAAATGAGGATACTTGACTCCGTTTGTACATGAAATGCTATCTAACTTCAAGTTAAGATATTGATCGACTGATTTTAAAATTCCCTTAATTTCTATGTCATTTTTTAATTCGACTGTAACCTCTTGGTCCACGAGGGTTTTAAAAAAACTGAAAAAGAGCATTTCAGGTAATTATGTTATGCCTCTATTAGATGCCTTAAATTTCGAACCTTTTAAAGATATTTCCTTTTAACTGTGAAATCTACTCAGTATTGTTTGTTCGATAGTGACTTCGGTCTGAATTTTTTGGTTATGTAATCAACTATTGAAAATTGAGATTTACTAGTAGGAACTTGTATGAATTATAAATTTACTAGACTATATATTCGCTCATATATTCCAGGTGACCTCCAAAGTTTCCTTTCAATTCACTTTGTAGCTGGCGAAGTTCCTGTTGGAATTCGAGGAATGTTACATCTCCATCAACATCATGAGTCTTTACTCTATCTCTTTTGTGACGGTCTTTCGTTCTTAGCTTCTTAGATTGCGAGTTTCCAGATTTAGACCCCTTAGACCTCTTTACTATTACAGCTGGTTCCATAAATCCACCTAAGCAGTAGTCAGAGTTTAATGAAAAATGATTCATAGGTGGTCCGACATTTAGATCAAGGTGCTCATTTTCTCCAACAAGGTGTATAAAATTATCGAGATCATTCTTGATCATTGGATCGATATCTCTGATATCTGTAAGATTGCTTTGTTCCCCTTCATTTGCAGTCTCTGGTAGCTGCTCTGTGTTTTCAACACACAAGTGATTCAACGTAAAATTGATGGTTGACAAGTCGTTGTAACTTGGAAGACTCTTTTTAGCAACCTTAGATTTGCTACCCTTTTTCCTTCCTCTTTTACGAGGCTGTTTCATCAATAGCGAACTATCATAGAGGGATATAGGATCTTCTGTTGAAGAAATTTTATTAGCTCTTCTTTCGATTGGAGTTACCAAGTTGTTGACGGTTGCAATTTTGTCGTAAAGTTCACGATCATCTTCATCATCCTCATCATCGTTTTCATCACCCTTACAACTGTTTGTATCTTTGCCTGATCCTGCGACATGGAAAGCTGTTTTTTCAGCCTCAAACCTGAAGGCTGGATCTATCTTCTGCTTTTCAAGTAATGCTTTTGCATTCATTTTAGCAATTTGATAGTTTGAGGGAGATCTGCCTCTAACAATTAATGGAGGAGTCTCTGTTGATGCTAAAACGGTGTAAGCACCGTCACTAAGTAAACCTAACAATTCAACTTGTAAAGTAAAATGTCTGTTAACCATTGCTGGTTTTCTATAATTGATAGATGTAGAGAATTGGATTCGCTCATATCTTGCAACCGTTGCAATCTGACCGGCAGGGTATGTGTGTAGTATACAATCTTCTGAAATTTCCGAGATTTTGGAGCTATCTAAGAAAAATAATTTATTAAATTGATCAATTTTATTCTCATTCCTAATATTTGCAGCTTGCTTTATTACCTGGTGACTAGGTAGAATCCCTGATACGGCAGGGAACACTGGTGGTTTGAATTGAGGTCCCCTGTCTCTTTTTGCGGTATGTTGCACAAGATTTATCTGCATGTCGTCTTCGCAGCATTTGGAAACTAATCTTAATGCGAAACAGTTGATATTCACCTTTCGGTTTCCACTGTCAAGTGTATAAAACTTTTCCTTCATAAATATGTTTATATCTTTGTTTTCAAATTCAAATGCAGCTACCAAGGTAAAGTAGTTTCGTTTATAGCCTATCCATTCATCATTGATAAAGTCAAACCCACGATCAATTCTTGCATTCACAAATGGAAAAACATTTTCATTACTAGATTGAATGTAAATTGGCTTGAATAAGGTCGTACTATCGAAAGAGGGACCAACTTTGAATTGTAATCCAGATCTGGGGGCAACTTTCTTTTTATCGACTAGAAACTCTGCCGCCAAAACTGCATCCTCTGGTGGATCACTGTTGTTCAGACCACCTAATTTGCTCTTAGTGTCACCCTCAAACCCTTCATCACAGTTATAATCTTTGTTATTATATCTTGGCTTATACCTGTGTCCTGTTTCCTTAATTCTGTAGTCTGGGTCCTGTAGCAAATCTTGCGTATTCAATATGGAACCTCCTATCCAGCTTGGCGAGTGGTTTAGAGTAGTATCTTTTGATTTTTTTGATCTACCCATTGCTTTATATTGCTCTAAATTAGACAATTGATATAGTATCCAGCCAATGCAGATACCTTTGGTAAAAAGAGATCAGTGTTAGATTTAGCCGCTATAGTCAGATATTGAATTTTGCAGTACACAAACAGACTATCTTTTATCGCGTAAACTATCTACAGCGCAATAAGGTATAAGAAGAGACATTTTATATAGGAGCACTGAAAAAGGCCTGGAATACATAATATACAACCAAAGAAGATTCAAATAGGACAATTCTATAGTATACCATATAGCTTAGTATGACAACTTCAATCTAGTGGACCTATTTGGGCAAATAACTAATCTATGTGCAGAACACGACTCATCGATAACCATGGTGCAGTCTTTAAGTTTTTTTTCTTATTCACTTATACGTATTATTAGAAAAGTTCTTCAACAAAGAGACAGGAAACTAGGCATCATGGGGAAAAAGGCCATTGACTCGAGGATTCCAACACTCATCCGTAATGGTGTTCAGGAGAAGCAACGTAGTTTCTTCATAATCGTGGGAGATAAAGCACGTAACCAACTTCCGAACTTGCATTACTTGATGATGTCTGCCGATTTAAAGATGAACAAGTCAGTTATGTGGGCGTATAAGAAAAAGTTGGCTGGATTCACTTCACACAGAAAGAAAAGAGAAGCTAAGATCAAAAAAGACATAAAAAGGGGTATTAGAGAAGTAAACGAGCAAGATCCTTTTGAAGCGTTTATTTCTAACCAAAATATAAGATATGTTTACTACAAGGAGACAGAAAAGATTTTAGGTAATACATATGGTATGTGTATCTTGCAGGATTTTGAAGCAATCACCCCAAATTTACTTGCCAGAAC
Organism: Priceomyces castillae; assembly: GCA_030574375.1. Lineage (NCBI taxonomy): Eukaryota > Fungi > Ascomycota > Pichiomycetes > Serinales > Debaryomycetaceae > Priceomyces > Priceomyces castillae. The sequence goes on from JAJMEX010000007.1 coordinate 6,450, forward strand.
CGTGGAGACGGTCGAAGGTGGTGGTTTAGTTGTTCTTCTCTTGAAGTCTATGACTTCATTAAAACAGTTGTACACTATGAGTATGGATATTCACTCCAGATACAGAACAGAAGCACACAATGATGTTGTTGCAAGATTTAATGAAAGATTTTTATTATCTTTAGGATCAAATGAAAACTGTTTAGTCGTAGATGATGAACTAAATGTTTTACCTATCTCAGGAGGAAAGCACGTTAAACCATTACCTCCTGCGGATGAAGAATTGACAGTTAAGGAACGTGAATTGAAGGAGCTTAAAGACAGTCTTGCTGAAGTACAACCAGCTGGCTCTCTTGTTGGATTATCTAAAACAGTTAACCAAGCACAAGCAATTTTGACTTTCATTGATACTATTTCCGAAAAGACTCTTAGAAGTACAGTCACTCTTACAGCTGGAAGAGGTCGTGGTAAATCTGCAGCTTTAGGTATTGCTATAGCTGCTGCTGTATCTCATGGGTATAGTAATATTTTTGTTACTTCTCCTTCTCCGGAGAACTTGAAAACTTTATTCGAGTTTATCTTTAAAGGATTTGATGCCTTAGGATACACTGAACATTTGGACTACGATATTATCCAGTCTACAAATCCATCTTTCAATAAAGCTATTGTTAGAGTTGACGTTAAGAGAGATCACCGTCAAACTATCCAGTATATTTCACCTAATGACAGTAATGTTCTTGGTCAGGCAGAATTAGTGATTATCGATGAAGCCGCAGCCATTCCATTGCCAGTGGTCAAGAAGTTATTGGGACCATATTTGGTGTTCATGGCTTCTACTATCAATGGTTACGAAGGTACCGGTAGATCACTTTCTCTTAAGTTGATTCAACAATTACGTGACCAATCTTCAACCAAAGATTCAAGCGAAACTGCTGTAGTTTCAAGAGATAATAAGATTTCCGAACCCCAAATGTTGAACAGAAATTTAAGAGAACTTGTATTGGATGAACCTATAAGATATGCACCAGGAGATCCTGTTGAAAAATGGCTTAACAAGCTTTTGTGTTTGGATGTATCATTATCCAGAAACTCTAAATTTGCAACCAAGGGATGCCCACATCCATCTCAATGTAATTTGTTTTATGTTAACAGAGATACTTTGTTTTCTTATCATCCAGTTTCTGAAGCATTCTTACAAAAGATGATGGCTCTTTATGTTGCATCACATTACAAGAACTCTCCAAATGATTTACAATTAATGAGTGATGCTCCTGCTCACCAGCTCTTCGTTTTGTTACCACCAATTGAGGAAAATGACAATAGGATTCCAGATCCTCTCTGTGTTATTCAGATTGCTTTAGAAGGTGAAATCTCCAAGGATAGTGTTAGAAAATCGCTTTCAAGAGGTCAAAGAGCGGGTGGTGACTTGATTCCTTGGCTTGTCTCCCAACAGTTCCAGGATGAAGATTTTGCATCCTTGTCAGGTGCAAGAGTTGTCAGAATTGCAACAAACCCTGAGTATGCTGGAATGGGATATGGTTCGAGAGCCATCGAGTTATTGAAGGATTACTATCAAGGTAAGTTCACAGATATCAGCGAATCGAACGATGTTAGTGACTACTCTTTGAATAGAGTTACCGACGAGGAATTGACCAAGGCATCATTGAAAGACGAAATCAAATTAAGAGATGCAAAGACATTACCTCCATTATTGTTGAAGCTTTCAGAAAAGGCTCCATATTATTTACATTATTTGGGTGTATCGTACGGTTTTACCTCCCAATTGCATAAATTCTGGAAGAGAAGTGGATTCACTCCTGTTTACCTTAGACAGACACCAAATGACTTGACAGGTGAACATACCTCTGTTATCTTGCATGTATTACAGGATAGAGAAAATGGTTGGTTAGGTGAATTTGCCAAGGACTTCCATAAACGTTTCCTTCAACTTTTGTCGTTTGAATTCAAGAAGTTTTCCTCTATTCAAGCTTTAAACATTATTGAGTCAATTAATAGCGGAACAGAAGCCTCCATCCAATCAAAGCTCACTAGATCAGATTTAGATCAAATATTGACTCCATTTGATTTGAAGAGATTGGATTCTTACGCAAATAACTTGCTTGATTATCATGTAATCCTTGATATTGTACCTCTCCTAGCACACTTATACTTCTCCAAGAAGACAGGAGATGACATCACTTTGTCATCTGTTCAATCGGCAATCTTGTTAGGTATCGGATTGCAACACAAGAATATCGAGCAAGTTTCCTCAGAACTCAATTTAATTGTCAACCAATCTATGGCTATGTTTGCTAAGCTTGTTCGTAAATTCTCTACTTACTTCAGAGACATATTGAGCAAGTCTATTGGAGAGACAATGGTAGACCCTGAGGACAATAAGTACGCATCACATACTGATGTTATAGATTCTGCTGCGATCGAGGATGAAATGCACAACGATTTGAATGAAGCAGGAGATGAAGCTTTGTCTGACTTGAAAATGAAGCAGAGAGAGCTTGTGAATGCAATAAATTTGGACAAATATGCAATTGCTGATGAAGCTGAATGGGATACCGCCGAAAAATCAGTGGCTAAGGCTGTTGCAGGTAATGGTGTTGTTAGTGTCAAGAACAAGAACCTGAAGAGAAAGAAGGGAGAGAGTGCCTCTGAAATTTATGAACTGGAAATGAAGCACGCTTCCAAAAAATCAAAAAAACACGGCAAGCGTTAAGTGTTGTATATATAGAATATTATAAACCTTATATGTATAACTTTATATGTATAACTTTAAATGTATATCATAATATAGAATGAATGATCAAAGCCCCCGGAGAACGCATTCCGCCGCCCACTGAACTAGGTCAACAAGACTGGTGTAATGTTCATTTTTGTATCCTTGTAGTTTAAGATCACTCTTTGCGTACTCATTCAATTCTAAATCAACATTTTCTTGCTCAAAGAGGTATCGATGGTGCTTTTCGTATTCTGGCCAAACAACTTTATCAAAATATCCAGGAGGATCGACCCAAAACCCCGCTACCGTATTATATCCCAGCCTGGCTTCTCTTCTACTTTTAAGAGTTTCGTGTGATGCATGGAAAAATAACCTAATGTCAAAGAGCTTACATATAGAAGGATCGTGGTAAAGCATGAAACCATCCACTAGAACAATTAGAGTATCATTTATACCAGGAGATTGGCATATACGGGATTTAAGAGCTAATCGCTCCGTTTCTGTCAACTTGAGGTTCGAGTCGATCTCTAATGATTCAATCTCCTGGCCGGCATTGTGTCCTTCCTTTAGATCATGTATGTACTTTGTGAAGCGTGCAAAGTCAATTGCATCAGGGGAGTCCCAATTTTGTATGTTTTTCTCCTTATCGAACGGAATCTGCTCATCTGGGAAGTAAAAATCGTCCTCATGAATGAGTATAGAGTGTGGATATAACTCGTTCATAGCCTTGGCACACGTAGTTTTCCCTGATGATGAAGGCCCTGCAAGGGACACCAAAACAATTCGGCGATATCCCTCACTCTTCAAAGTATGCATGATTATCTATTATACAATTTTCTTAATCATGGATTTGTGTATCTGTTTTTGTCATCGTAGTTATTAATCTGCGCACTAATGATAAATATTACAGGGTTCTGTATTTGGTAACCGTTACACGAAGTCTGCTCATAGAGCACAAGATGTAGTCAGGGCACGCCTTAACAATGATAATATCAGGAATAACAATAGTAACCCCTACATTACTAGCGTCTGTCATAGTATGGTCGCTCAACAGAACTTAACTTATCTAGGAAGGGCGTAATTCAAGTTCTTCTGAAAAAATGATGTGGGGACCTGTTTCCTTGTTCTCTATTCACACCTGAGCCTTGCCAATTGCTACACAGCAGGGCTATTTGTAGACCACTACCGAAAGATTCCGATACCATGATACCATACGCACATGGATTGGTTATATTGATCTCTGATTGTGGGAGTTGGATCATTTTTGCATCCTCGGTATCTCTTCACTATACGCATATATAGAACATCTTTCAGAGGCCTATCTTCACCTTATTCTTTGTTCATACGACTTGCATGCCCAAAGGTATGAAACTTCCAGGCAACATATCTTTGATGTCTATATCAAGCTAAAGTCTATTACAGTCTATATAACTCTATACCAGATAAGGGAATAAATATTTGAGCCGGTAACTGAAAATGTGGATTTTGATGCAATCTCATGCGGCTGGTAGTTCCGTTTCCAGAGACAGCTTCCAGATTGATAGCGACGGAAGACAAAACTCCAAGGGCGTGGCCTCCTTAAGGGGTGTGATTATTCTCAAATATCGCTAGCGGCGTGCGATGCATCTTGATGCTCACAAACTATACCGAAAACAGTTATTCGGGAGAGCATGATGTGCAGCACAAAGATGTCCGAGTCTCATTACATTTCCTAATTAGGAAATGACATTGGAATATCACTAGCTAGGATAAGATCAAGGCTTTAATGGTCAAAAAAAAGGCATACGTGCCTGTGGGAAAATTGCCTTTGTTCCGTTCACATATATATACTATACATACCAAGCAAATGACTGAATCATTGGGTGAAAGGTAAAAAATAGTTCGTTGGGTCTGTTATCAGGAAGTCCTGTTTTAGCATTAGCATTTGAGAAGTCGTTTATAATAGAGGACGTTCTACTCGTTTCAGGTACTAAGTTGGTGCTATTTATATGGTAACATTATAGTTACATTACAAGAAGTGACATTACAACAATCCATATATTCTGGGTTTTAATAGTGTTATTCTGGGAGCATTTCATATCATCAACACTGAACATCAGCCTAGCTTTGCCAAACAGGGGGTCTGCAAGTCTTTTGCTCTTGTTGTTTACTGATACCCACAGCATTTAGCTAAAAACCAGGCTGAGAATATTTACCTATTGATTTTCCTGCCAAGTTCTATGTAATTAATTGTCAAGTTGTTATCGCTAGTTAGTCTAATGAGTGAGCAGCGGTCCAAAGAGCCCGCGTCCTCACCAAACTCTATCACAAGTTCCAAACAATTTGATAGAAAGGATAGTGAGATATCAACCGTATCAACACCATCCCCCCCGAAAGACTCTGATACAAAGAGTGAGAGTGGCAAGAAGCACTCTCCTTCAAATCAGGGGTTTCTTTCCAATTTGAAGAGTTTTAATATAGAAAAGTCACAATACAAGCATTATGGACACCAGTCACTGCTTAATGCTCAATCTTTGGAGAAGATCATAAATTCTTCAAACAAATCTTACTCTATACCAAAGAGTGATTTTGAAAATGAGCAAAGAGGAAAGTTGACTGATGGACCATCAAAGAATAGATTAATAATCGATGAAAAAATATCTGAAATACTTGGATTACCGAAGCAAGCTGTGGATGAAGAAGCATTCTGGCCATATAACATGGAGACTCTTAATGAGATTTTGAGATTTAAAACTGAACAAGAAAGGACGAAGCAAGAAGCAATCAAATCAGAGTACGGTGCTACAACCGTCGAACTTTTAAGATTGGCTAAATCAATGAACATAAGCAGTGATTTAATTCCCTTCTTGTTCATCACGAACACTTCACTTGAGGAGTTAAACTATAAAATTGAACAGATTCAAAGAGATCCTCATGAAGCTTTATCAGAGGCAGCTGCAAAATCTCGAGAATTGGCTCCTCAAATATCGAAGATGAATACAAAAAGAAAATACTCCGATGTACATTTGCCATCATTTTCTGAGACAGCTGAGAATATAAGGTCTAACAACAATTTGGTATCTCCAATTAGATCGCCTATTAAGCTGCCAATAAACTCCCATAGAAGAGTCAACTCTGAAAATAGCGAGACTCTGGTAAAGGCATCTCCTCCTTCATCTACTCAGTCTTTGAAACAATCATCCCCCAATTACCTGCTGCAGCCCCTGCATCTGCCACAATCTCAGGCTCAACCTATACCACCAAACTTATATCCAGTTTTCTATACATCTGGTCCAACAAACACTACGGCTGGTCAACATGCACCTACTCCTCAATCTGGTGAACCTGTTACGTCAAATACATTGGGTTCACCTTATTCTCTGAAGTATTCTGCAATCAAATACCCTCCTCCTCCACCTCAATATAGAGGTGGTCCCGGATATATGCCTCAATACCCTTATTATGTTGCTTCACCCAATAACGTTCCATTCATGGCACTGGGTCCACACCCACCTGGAATGATTCCTCAAGCTCCAGTACACCAATTTCAAACTCCTGAACTGGATGCAGCAAGAGGGCAGCTGGCTGCCGCCTCCAACAAAGGTAATCAGAATGAACATGAAGAAGCCAGTCCTAACAAAAAACAGAAATCGTCTAAAAATTCTAGCATTAATTTCATGATTACAACTCCAAAGAATCCACCTGCAAGAAAGTACAATAACCCTGCAAAGGATAAATCTTGAGAGGTACGCTATATATATACATATACATATACTTTGTATTTATCTTCTCTCATTTATACCCTCAATAGAATTCGTTTTTCTAGTTAGAGTTTAATATCTAGATCGGAGATTAAAATCAATATCCCGATTCAGGTAAATTTTGATCTGCTGAGCCGTTTTGTGTCACAAAACCTATCACATCTGTATCTAATGTTACAATAGACAAAATTGTCGGTTTTCTCACGTTAAGTCCGTTTAAATCCCTCTTAGTCATTACAAATATTTTGTTTTATCTTGAGTTTTTACCTAAAAACCAATATATATAAAGGTGCAAAAGGTAATAGCCCTGATTCATGGGGTCCAACTGAAAAGACCTCAATATAGTAAGCATGGATGAAGAAACCAAGATGCCAGACCAGAGAACAGAGGTCCAAGGTGAAGAAAGTAACGAGGTTTTTTTGGAGTCAGAAGATGTAGAAGATGCGGGAGATACTACAAATGAAGAGCCCATTGAATTTACTGTTTTCTATCAAAAGGATAAACTTTTACTTATAGCATCTTTGTGCTCAATAGGATTTTGGAGTACATGTTCCAACTCGATCTATTTTCCAGCATTACCTACATTAGAGAAGGCGTTTCATACGTCGTCTTCGGTGGTAAACTTATCAGTTGTTGCATACTTGGTGCTACAGGGACTTTCTCCGACAATATCTTCTAATTTGGCAGACACTTTTGGAAGACGACCTCTTCTTATTTCATCATTAGCTATTTATGTTGCAGCATGTGTCGGAATCTCGCAGGCAAGAGAATTCTGGGTCTTAACAATTCTAAGATGTGTTCAGGCCGCTGGTATAGCACCAGTTATATCTATCTCGACTGGTATTTCTGGAGATGTTTGTACAAGAGCAAATAGAGGAGGTTTTATAGGGCTCACCTCTGGATTTCAGTTACTAGGAGGTGCATTTGGGAGTCTTATAGGTGCATTACTTCTGAACCTGTTCGGAACTTGGAGATCAATATTCGTCTTTTTAGCAGTGGGAGGTGGTGTTACATTAATAATATCCCTTTTTTTGTTGCCCGAAACAGGAAGAAATATCGTGGGAAATGGATCTATTGATCCTCCACACATAGTTCACAAACTGCCCCTAATCTACTTACCATACTTCAAGAAGAAGCTTAACAATGATAAACGTACATTACTTCCTGGTAGAAAGTTTGACGTTCTTGCAACTTTCAAAATTTTACTTCAATATAAGGTCTTTTTGATTCTTCTTCCAGCAGGAATCCAATTTGCTGTATGGACTATGGTATTATCCACGATGTCAACAGTTCTTGAACATAAATACGGGTATTCAATCCTTCACGTTGGTTTAATGTACTTGCCTTCTGGTCTTGGGAGTTTGAGCAGTGCTCTACTAACAGGTAGAGCAATGAATTATTATTATAGATTCCGTAGACTGGCTTATGATAAGAAGTATATGGGAATTGAGGATTCAGAAAGACCAAAGTTCAATCTTTTACGAAGTAGATTTGATGTTTGCATAATCCCTGCTCTAATTGTTGCATCGGGCCAGCTAATTTTCGGGTGGTGTATCCAATATAAACAACCAGTAGTATCTATTGTTATTGCAGCTACCATGATTTCTGCAGCAGTTTCAAGTTTCATATCAATAGCAACCACCATTTTAGTTGATCTATTTCCCAGTTATGGCTCTACTCTGGTTAGCTGTATGAACTTGGTTCGTTGTTTGTTGGCTGCTCTTTTTGTGGGAGTTTTAGATAAAATGACGTCAGCTATGGGATATGGAGGAACGTACACCTTTATGGCTGCTATTGGATTCGTTTCTAACTTCGGATTAGTCTTTGTTGTATTAAAAGCTGGTCCAATTTCAAGTGATAGAGACTAAGGTGTAACTGTCACCAAGACAAAATAATCATTTTGCATATACAAACATGTATTATATTTATTATCATATTATAGATAAACTCTAATAGACATCTATAACTTTAGAAACGATTATAGGATTGATCTGAATAACGATAGAGCTACAAGGCTTCTGATTTTGAAATAAATATTGGAAGTGCTATAACAAATGCCATCTTTAATGTGAGCCATTTACTGAGAGGCACATTGAACACCTGGACCAGCACCGCCTTCTTCTTCATCAGAATCATAAGCATCGCGTCTGGTGTTGGCATGTCTACGTGGGTCAACCTCAACTAATTCACTTTCATCAACTTCAGCGCCCTTTGGAATGGAAACCTTAGCTCTTGGTGGAAGGATATCCTCAAGGGCCTTCAACTTCTCTTCACTAGCAAAGTTATTTTCTGGGAACTTGACGTTGAACTTTATGAACAAGTTACCTTTTCCACCGTGTCTATAGATTGGCATACCTTGGTTCTCAATGACTCTTTGAGTACCTGGAGAAATAACTTCACCTGGAAGAATAGTTGTCTTGATATAATCACCAGACACGTGCTTGAAAGCAATGTCCCCTCCGGCCAATGCAGTCAATAAGTCAACCTCAGCTTCATAGTACAAATCATTGTCCTTTCTTGTGAATTTCTCGTGAGGTCTCTCATCTACAACAAAGATAACATCACCAGGAGTGATACCAGGTTCTTGGTCACCTTCACCACTGAATACAATTCTTTGTCCATCCTTCATACCTGGATCAATGTGGACTTGCAAGATCTTACGTTCAGTTTGGGTCTTCTTACCCTTACAAACAGTACAACGGTCCTTTGGATCAATGATGTCACCAGAACCGGCACAAACGTCACATACAGTTTGGAATCTTTGGATCATAGGACCCATTTGTCTAGTAACAAACTTCATACCTTGACCATTACAAGATGAACACTTTTTAACTTTACCTTCTTTACCACCACGTCCTTCACATCCCTTACACAAAACAGTCTTGTTTAATGCCAACTTTGCAGTTCTACCCTTGTACAACTCTTCTAAAGTACATGAAATTGAATGCTTGATATCTTTTCCTTTGGCTGGTCCACGAGAAGCACCTCCCATGCCTCCCATTCCACCAAAACCACCACCGAAAAATTGGGAAAATATGTCGTCGGCTCCCATACCACCTCCCATACCACCTGCGCCTGATAATCCTTCTTCTCCATAACTATCATAAACTTCTCTCTTTTGATCATCAGACAACACTTCATAAGCCTGTGATATCTCCTTAAACTTCTCTGCTGCTTCTGGAGATGGGTTCTTATCCGGATGATACTTTAAGGCAGCCTTTCTGTAAGCTTTCTTTAACTCGTTATCTGCTGCAGATGGCGAAACGCCTAAAAGATCATAAAATTTAGTATCCTTAACCATCTTTTCTTTAGTTTCTCACCGTAATTAGATATAATACAAGATAACTTTTAACCTTTAAAAGTGAATTTGATTACAATCTTTAACGTTGAAGATTAAATATCGTTAACGGGTGTTCAAGAAGAATTTACGATAGAACATTCTTTGAAATTCTTTCAGCGCACTATGTGAAAAATTTCTTTTTTAGAATATAGGCAAAAAGAAAAATGATTTTGTGACATTTGTCATCCTGCGTGTTGCAGCCAGTTATTTACTGCAACACTTTATATGGAAATACTTCGTGTAGAATCGTTTCTAGATACTTAGGAGTAGGAAAAAAATAACCATCATAATGAACAATTTAGCTAATTGATCTCAACCGGCATGTTCGTAGATCGTACTTTGGATCTTGCCATCCTTGAATGTATGTACGATTTGTTCAGGCACTGCAACTTCTGAGAAATCGTCGTCTTTAGGGAGATTTATGTTCAATGCAGTAGTCGAGCTAGTAAAGAGCTGAACACTATCCAATGATTCTTTAGAGACATAGATGCTTCCCTCATCAGATTTATCGACGCTGATGACACCAACAATACCAGTGACTTGTAAACCAAACTTAAAGGATTTAATGATATCTACACCCGAGATCAACGAATCAACAACGACACCAACGCTACGGGTCTCAGAAATGGAAATTGCATTAGCTTTGCCCTTGACTTGAACAGTAATACCCTCACACTTTCCAATATATACGGATTGGTGCATTTCCGCCTCAATTACGAGAGGTTCTTGGGATGGCAAATCGCTGGCCAGGTAGTTCTCAATCATCCATTTGGTTCCATCAACCAATTCCTTACGAGGAGGTTTCAGTTTTGGAGAAGCTTCCGTTGCAGGAACCGTCGATGGCTTCTTTGAAGCAAATGGTTTTTTGGGAACGACTGGTGGAGCTTTTTTAGCGTCTTTCTTATCGACCTTCTTAAGACCGGATGTGATTTGTTCACCACGATTCAATTGAGCAAATACTGCATTCATTCCTCCCAGAGAAGAAGAGGGAGTATTCTTCTGCTCTTCGTCAAAGAGATTAGAAGGAGGTGGTGGAGGAGGAGGTGGTGGAGGAGCAGCTCCACCAGCAGGAGCAGAAGGAGCATCAGAGGCACCTGGCAATACTTCGCTCAACGGCTTACCAGTAGCATTGTTCCATGATGGACCGGTAGAGTGATATTCCTTGGTGTAGGCCTTCAATGGGTCGAAAATACCCAAGAATTTCTCAACCCACTCAGGGTTCTTCTCATGTCCATTTTTGTCCTTGATAAGACGGTTGGCCCAGAATTGAGAACTATCCTTGAACTCGGGGATATACGATACAGGGGTTGTGGTAGTAACCCATCCCAACACAGCAGCACCGTCACTAATGGTGTTTAAGTGGTTGAAGTAGTCAGATCTACGATTGGATTCCTTAATGTCGTTGATCGTGCCTATATTTTGGTTAATTGGTTTCAATACCTCGGCAAATGAAGGGTCTGTCAATTCTGGCTTCTTGGACAAGGCAACAATCTCCAAAAACTTCTTCTCTGCCTCGAAAGCTCTCCCTAAGGCAGCAGCGGCGTCATACACTGTTTGGTCGATACCCCTCGATATTTCAATAAATGGATTGACATATGTCTTAATATAGTCATCGAAGGCAGTGACCAGTTTTGGGGCTTCTACTGGCTCGGGAGCACTAGGGGTCGCCTTTTCAGCAAGATCAGGAGCTGCAATGGCTCCAATACTCTTAGAAGCCTCGGAGCTCGGGCCCTGTAATTGCGCCTTATTTTTATTGGCTTGTTGTTGGAATAAAGTGATATCTTCAAGACGAGTGGTAGCTACCTCAAGTCTCTTTAATATAGTGACTATATTATAGCCATGGACATTGAATTGACTTTCTTCTGCCATTTTTGTTTCGACTTCTACTTGGATCAACGTTATCAGGAGCAATAACCACTTTTCAACAAAAGCTCAATTTTACGTGTTTGAGCCAGACACGCTGATTTTACCTTCACTTAACTAAACCTTTTTTCATTGAGACAAGTTATATATAATAAATTAGTATTGTTGGTAAAGCATAGTAAAAACTACTTGCTTTATGACTATATTACATCCCAAAGTGGACGATCAGAACCTACCTCCTCAGAAGCTACATCCTCTTAAGGATGTGGTGCCTCCAGAGGAACCGGAGGAACCATTTTATAGGAACTATCAAACTGGCGTCCCGATAGCGTTGGACATGGGATTGTCGACGATCAGAGCGGGACTTACCAATCATCATGAGCCTAATAATGTATTTCCTTCCATAGTTTCACGATACAGACACAGAAAATCACCAACAACTCTTACTATTGTTGGTAATGACTGTCTCAGATACCCTGCCGTGAAATCGTCTACAAAACCACCTTATGATGGTCCTTTAGTGACTAATTGGGATTACATAGAATATATTTTGGACTATACGTTGGAACACTTGGGAGTTACAAGTGATAATGGAAGATTGAATAATCCTGTAATCATGACAGAACCTATTGCTTGTCCTGCCAACCAGAGGAGAAATATGTATGAGATCTTGTTTGAAGCTTACAGAGCACCTGAAGTAACCTTTGGTATTGATTCATTATTTTCATATTATTATAATTCTAGCGGCTCATCAAGCGGTCTTGTAATTGGAACTGGTCATGAACAATCCCACGTAATTCCTGTTCTTAATGGAAGAGGGGTTCTTCTGCAAACGAAGAGGATAGATTTCGGAGGAAACACGGCACAACAACATTTATCAAGATTACTTGGTCTTAAATATCCCTACTTCCCAACAAGGTTGTCGTCAAACAATACCACACATTTGTTCAAGGATCATTGTTATATTCTGAAAGATTATCAGCATGAAGTTGCCCATTATTTGGACATGGATTTCCTTGACTCACATGATATTGTCGTCCAGGCTCCTGTGGATGTATCTGCAGTTAGCGATAAGAAAAAATCAGAAGAGGAATTAGCAAAACAGACTCAAAGGAGAAGAGAACAAGGTAAAAGATTACAACAACAAGCACAACAAAAGAGGGCTGAGAAACTTGCACAGAAACAGGAAGAATTTGAGTATTATGCTGAGCTTCAAAAGCAATTCGAGGCTCTTCCTGAGGACGAAGTAGCAGGCAAATTAGAAGAACATGGATTTGATGACATGTCTGACTTTAAAAAGTATGTTAATACACTTCAAAAGACTTTAAAGAAGGCTAATTCACTGGGTAATGAAGACGAAGAAGATACAATTGATCCAGCGAGTGCTTGGCCATTAGTTGACATTCCAGATGATCAACTTACTCCTGATCAGATAAAAGAGAAAAGAAAACAAAAACTTAACAAGGGTAATTATGAAGCTAGGGAACGTAATCGTGAACTCAAAAAGCAAGAAGAAGAGGCAAAGATACGTTTTGATCAAGAGCAACAGGAGTGGAGAGAAAGAGACTTAGAAGGCTGGTGTAATGCTAAGAGATTGGAATTGGCGGGATTGATAAGCAAGATGAAGGAGAGAGCAAAGTTAATAGATTCTTTCAAAGACAGAAAGTCTGCTGCTGCTCAACAACGTATGAAAAACATTGCTGATTTAGCCAATGATGAAAACGGATCTACTTCTGCAGCATCTAGAAAGAGGAGGCGTAATGTGAACTCGACTATTGATAACGATCCTAATGACACTTTTGGTGCAAACGATGATGATTGGAGTGTTTATAGGAGTATATCCAATAAGACATTGGAAGAAGATCAGGATGCTGACAATAATGCAGTACTTGAAATAGAAGAAGATCTTCTTAAATATGATCCAAATTTCCACCAAGAAGATACTTTAGCAGCATCTCTCGTATTTGACTGGAGAAACCTGGCTTTACATAAGTTTTTACATGGACCCAGACCTAATATAACCATAGCTATGCAAGCCGAAGGTATGGATCCTGATGAAATTGCCAACCATCCTGAAATCATCACAAAGAATCGTCAAATACACTTGAATATTGAGAGGATTAGAGTTCCAGAAATATTATTCCAACCTCATATGGCGGGCCTTGACCAAGCTGGTATTCCTGAAATAGTGGAAGACTTACTTTTCAGAAGACTTGACGGAAATCTAAGCCCAGGTGGCCAATCTTACAGTATGGTTCAAGATGTTTTCCTTACTGGTGGTTTGGTGCGCTTAAAGAATTTCAAAGAGAGAATTACAAGTGAGTTTACCAGTTTTCTCCCAGTTGGCACTCCTTTGAATGTCCGTATTGCAAAGGATCCGTTATTGGATACCTGGAGAGGAATGCAAAAGTGGGCATCTAGTGAAGAGTCTAAAAAGAGTTTTGTCACGTACCAAGAATACCTCGAATATGGATCAGAATACATAAAGGAGCACAGTATAGGTAATGTTTGTTTACGATAAATTCAAGTTGCTTTTATCTTTTAATATAATATTTTATTAATATACAAGACAACGCTCTGATATGCTATGTATGTTTATATCCCAAATATCACTTCTTAACAGTATTAGGATTGATTCCCTTACGTTTCAAGCTTCTCTTAATAGTTTGATCAATGATAGGTTTATCTTCTTCCTCATTGAAATCAGCAAAGTCATCATGAATGATACCTTCTTCTTCAAGTTCAGCTCTAGCAATGGCTTCTTTTTCATGAGCACCTGCCTTGGAAACATCATGTGGTGATGGTGCAATCTTCTTGAATTTGGCGACATAGAAACCATCAACATTGTAAATGTGTGGGTAATAACGTCTAGTCATTGAAATCTTTGAATCAAAATGTTTTCCTCTAAATGAAGTAAAACCTGGTTTACCAATTTGAAGACCAGTTTCAACTAACTTTACGTTTGGTCTCTTTCTTAAAGCATAATCAACAACTGCTTCATTTTCTTCGACAGCCACAGAACAAGTAGAATAAACAATGATACCACCATTGGCAGAGTTAGCATCAACAGAATCAATGGCAGAAAGAATCAATTGTTTTTGAAGTTGAGGAATTTGCACAAAATCTTTCTCTGTACGACTTACTTTGACAGATTCATCCTTTGCAATAACACCTGTTCCTGAGCATGGTGCATCCAACAAAACTCTATCAAAACCTCCGATAACCTTTGGAAATTCTCTGGCATCATAATTACATACAATAGTATTTTTGCATCCTAATCTGTGAATATTTGCGATTAAAGATTTGGTACGTGCTTTGTTTGCATCGTTAGCAAATACACATCCTGTATTTTTCATCATGGCAGAAATATAAGTTGTTTTACCACCAGGAGCAGCAGCCATATCTAAGATACGTTCATTTTCATGAGGGTCCAATGCCATTACTGGCAAGAATGATGAGGCTGCTTGTAAGATATAGTGACCAGCCAAGTATTCGGGAGTTGCTCCAATTGGAACTTGAGAATCAAAAATCTGCAAACCAACCTTGGTCCAAGATCCAATTGGTTGCAAGTTAACACCTCTGTTGACTAAATGCTGGGCCAAGTCACGACGTCTTGCCTTTAATGTATTGGTTCTAATAGTAACAGGTCTTGCAATTTCATTAGCTTCAAAAAATTCCATTGCTTCAGTAGGAGAAAACAAATTGAAAAGCTTGTCAGCAAGGAAGTAAGAGTAACCATAGTACTCGCAGATATCCTTGATTAATCTATCGATGTACTCTGCTCTTGACTTTCCATCTTCTGCTAACTCTTTGAAGTTCTCCAAGACCTTCACAATTTCAATCATTCTTGTTCTGTAAATTGTAACATCCTTTGGTTGTTGTGCAAGTTCCTCTTCCTCTTCTGCAGTTGGAAGAATTTTGGCTCGTGGCTGATTGGTTTCTCCTTGTAAGAGTTCTTCTTCTGCATCTTCTGCCTCGAGTTGTTCTTCAATATCAAGTTTTCTTGACAATGCTTCCATATTTGCGGCATTCAAATTCTCCATATCGTCATCGTCATCAGAGAATATAGGTCTTTCACGCTCCTCATCATCATCTTCATCAACTGAATCGTCGACACCGCTATTTATATCAAATTCATCATCAAGAGCATCCTCAAAGATTCCAGTATCATCATCGTCAGAATCATCAAACAATGTCTTTTTTGCTGCAAAAACCTCTTCCAGAATCTCTTCTTGAGGTAAACTGTCCTCTTCTACTGGTTCTGGCTCTGCTACCTTCTTTGCCTTCTTTCTAGATCCATCATGGGAAGAACTCTCTTTAAAGTCATCTCTTCTTTTCTTTGGGCTTGTGCTGTCTCTCTTTTTATTTTCTTTATGAGACTTCTTATTAATGAAGTCATCATAAGATGGTGGAGCACCTTGCTTGTTCTTAGCTCTTCTACCCATTTCAATCAGAAGCTATTCTTTCAGAAATATTAAACAGTTAATATTTACTAACTTATGCGATGAGCTTTAAAATCTCCTAAATTTTTCATATCGGTATAAGAACGACCGCCATGAACTTGTATCAAAAAAGGGTTCTTTAAGCGCAATAAAGAAGACTAATAGTGAGAAGGGAGAACACAGCTAGTCAGGATATACAATGATGAAGGCCTTTTCAGTTATTACAGAAAACCAGCAAGTCATTGTTCGGTTGCCTTCTGAAACCATGAAAATAGTAGAGTTGAGAGTAGGAGAGGTGATTAGCTTAGGAAAATTTGGATCATTTGCAGTGGACGGAGTTCTTGGATATCCTTATGGGCAGTCTTTTGAAATCCTTGATGATAATAAGGTTAACGCAATACAAACTTTAACAGAAGATTCAGCAGATCTTAACAGTGAAGATCCTGAAATTACTAAAGATGACTTAACCAAATTCTTCACCAACAGTGCTGAAAATAACCAAAATATCATAAACATAGGTTCTGAGATTCAAAAGTTATCAACTGAGGATATTGATAATCTTAAGAAGTCAGGGGCATCATCGAAAGTTGGTCAACAAATTATAGAGCAGATTATTGCTGGACATGGAAGCTTCGACAAGAAGACTATTTATTCGCAACAAAAGTACTTAAAGAGAAAGCAGCAGAAGTTTTCTAGAAAGTTTACCATTGAGTACTTGAACTCCTCAAAATTATTGCAGTATTACATTGAAAGAGATACTATGAAAGTTCTTGATATGAGTGAAGAGACTTTAGGTCTTCTTTTATCCTACGCAAATGTTAGAGCGGGTGGAAAATATCTTCTTATTGATGAAACAGGAGGTGTTGTACTTTATGCTATGTTAGAAAGAATGAAAGGCAAAGGTGTCATAGTTAATCTTCATGAAAACGAACATCCTAACGTCATCACTTCAAGGTACACTAATTATCCACAAGAAGAACAAGATAGAATGGTCAAGTCAATCGACTGGCTACAATTTTCAGAACCTGAAAACGAAAGAATAGAGTGGAAAGATGCTACAGAAGAAGAGATAAGTGAAATGAAGTCCTCAAAGAAGGCTCACTACTACCGTAAAAAGAAGAGAGCAGAGGAAGTCAATGGTGTTATTGACTTGGTAACGGAAGGAAACTTCGATGCATTGATTTGTGTGAGTACTTTACATTTACCCACAATGATTCCCAGAACATTAAAATATATTGGTGGATCTAGACCTGTTGTTGTCTATAGTCAATTCAAGGAAACCTTATTAGAGTTTCAACATGCTATCTCGGAGGATAAGAGAGTTTTAGCACCTTCAATTTTTGAAACGAGAGTTAGACAATACCAAACTATAATTGGCAGAATGCATCCTACAATGTCTATGAGAGGTTATGGTGGATATATATTGTGCGGAACGAGGGTATTCCCTTTGAACTCCGGTGTCACTGCTCTAGGCAGAGGTGGAGCTGCTCACAAGAGACAGAAAACAACAGAGCAAAATAAGTAGATTGATAGAGTCTTTTATTGTATTATAGATAATGCAGAATTATTCGTTATAATCATTACATATATGCTTGAGAGCAGTCAACTTTGAGTTAGGTTTCCAACCGACTACGCATCTTATGTTGCCAGCATAATCCTTGGTAATTCCTGTACACCATGACTCATGATCCCTCTTAGCCAAGAGTTTCTTTACATGTTCAGCTTGGCTCTCATATCCTAACTCAAACACAAAACCTTCTGCTCGAGTAGGAATAACCAAATTATCAATTAGAGCGTCGTAAAATTCTAAATTTCCAACTAGGGCAAGTTTTGGCTCGTATTCTCTTACTGATGTCTCAACTCCATTGAGAGCAACAGGGAGATTATAGTCATCGAAAGGTATATAAGGAGGATTCGAAACTACCAAGTCTACTTTGTCAATATTCAAATCTTCAATGATGTTCTTCTTAAACAAATCAACTGTAGAAAACTTGATCTTAGCATTGTTATTTTCATTGTATTTCTTCAAATTCAACTGAGCTAAATCAAATGAGGCTCGAGATACATCAAAGCCCATTATATTGAACGAATTTATATCCTTATTAAGTTCATGGTTCAATAATAAAGGAATACAACCAGAACCTGTGCATGCATCAATAATATTAAATTTAATATTGTCAAGAGAACAGTCCTTTCTTAGCACCTCCGACAAATTGAGAACCCATTCTTCAGTCTCGGGTCTAGGAATCAACACATCCTTTCTACATATTATCTCAAGTGATCCAAATGGCTGTGTACCTAATATGTATTGTAAAGGTTCAAACCTCGCTCTTCTTCTCACTGCGTCAATCCATTTGTCCTTTGGAAGCTCATTTTTTATCCATTGTAATTCTTGTTTCGCAGCATCTAGATTCTTATTCGGCCTTAAGAGAGGAAGAAGAAGCCTAGATATCTGTTTTGCTTGCCTTATCAGTCCTGGTGATACCCTTGGCATACTACTTTATATGGCTGTAAATTCTAAATTCAAGCTCATCGCGGTATCACTAAAATGTATACATAACAATCTTTATACAAGGAACTATAAATTATATATATAAGACTCACATACCCTTTCTGGCATAGTACATATAAGCTCTTTCGTGCACATGATCTGGGAATGGGGTAATGACTTCAGAATGGCCTGGTCTTGCAACTGGATCTCTCAAATAAACTGCATGACAAGTACTGAATGATACCTCTATGTGAGAAGGTAATATAGCAAAACTTCCGATGAATGGTCTAGGAGTCCATGGGGTGAAGTATGGCTTTGATGGGTCATAACGACCAAAAAGACCCTTTTGCCATGGGAGATTAACCTTAGCAACAGTTTCGTCTTCAAGAATTGCATCTTTGTCCAATTTATCATGGAATCTCATATTTTCGAAGAACTTTGGAGAAAATGGAATAGACTTGGAGTTTTCTGAGAGTTTCAGAGCCTGAGCTGAGACACGGATTCTCTCAACTTGGGATTTGACTATCTCCCCCAATAGTTGTTTCACAACAGTAGCAAGCTTTGCCTCTTCCTTGGATTGAAATTCTGTAGATTTGGTAGATATAAATGCCTTTGCAGTATCTATAGATGAATCCTTCAATAAATTGTGATCTGCATCCTTTAACTTTTGGTATACCTCTATGCACTTTTGGCTGTCTCTTTCACCAAACTGCTTAAAAGTCTCGGCTGTTGGAACATCATCCTTTGCTGATGATCCGATTTTCAATATTCTTGATAAAACACTCTCTCTTGTGGTCTGTTTTTGTTCTTTAATCATGTTCCTGTCAATATTTTTATTGAACTTCTTGATACTGTCCTTATCATTCTTTTTGACATTATCTATGGTGCTTAATGATTTTGGTTTATTTTGTTTCAAATCCCAAACATCCTTTGGGTTTTCTTTTGCAGACTTGACGTGCTTGTTCCAAACTGCAATTTGTCTGTTGTCTACCTTGATGGCCTTCTCTAACCCAGGCTTTGGTCTACCCATTGCCAATAAAACCTTTTCCGGTGTAACACTAAACACATCACCAGTTCTCAAAGGGAAAGAAGGGTGTTTAATGACAACATCATTGACCTTAACATGTCCTCCAAGAATGAACTGCCTTGCTTGTCTGACAGAAGAGGCAAACATTGCTCTGAAAAGTGCTGTTTCTAATCTTTTCTCTAAAGCCGCAAATGACTGTAACGGCAATGGAGTTGGATCAACTTTGACATCCTTCAACGATGCATCTAATTGCGCAACTGATTCAAGATTAGGAGTAAATAACTCTTTCCAACGACT
Organism: Priceomyces castillae; assembly: GCA_030574375.1. Taxonomy (NCBI): domain Eukaryota; kingdom Fungi; phylum Ascomycota; class Pichiomycetes; order Serinales; family Debaryomycetaceae; genus Priceomyces; species Priceomyces castillae. Next base: position 26,363 of record JAJMEX010000007.1, read on the forward strand.
CTCTGTCAAATGTTCGCCGTGATATGCTCTTGTTTCTTGTTTTGCTGCCCATTTCTGCTGGAATAATGTTTTTCCTTGGTAGTTGACGGTTGGCTTTTTATACAAGTTGAAAAGATTGTACTTATTCATAGAGGCACGAACACGTCCCCTACTCATAGAGTACAAGTTTTCCGATCTCCTTGGCATTTTCGATTCAAATCAAGTATCTTAAGTGCTCCCCAGAGACAGGTTTCTGATATTGCTTTTGATATTCTTCTGGTGAATTTTTCAATTCAATATTTCACTGTATAGTCCTCGAACCAATTTTTTTCGTCAATGCCTAAAATGGCCATGTCCACACGTGATTTACTATCAAAATCTCAATCATCTTAACCTCTTGAGAACCTTGGAAGAATACATCTTTGGAATTTATTGGAGGGATCATATGGTAACAATGACAGAAGACTCTGGCCAGAGATTCTGGTCATTAGATGATGAGATTAAGCTCTTTGATATCGTATGCGACCATACTCCAATTGGAAAGGACAAACATAAAAACATGCTGTTAATCATAGAAAATATAAATAAAGATTTACCAGCAGACATAAAGACTTTTACTGCCGAAAACGTGTGGAAAAAACTCGGAAGTCTATATAACTTGGAGGGCTTGGATGCTCTTGATGAAGAGGAGGATGAAGCCGATGAAGAAGAGGATGAACAAAGCGAAAATGATGAAATTGCAAGTAAAGCAGATATTGCAACGGAAGTTAAAGAAGAAAAGAAAAATGAACAATTGCATAATACACCAAAGGATAAGAATATAAGACTGAGGCGTAGAACAAGGCTGGAGAAAGACGATGATAACTCGGAATTAAGTGATGTCGAAAGTGATACTCCAGCTACAAAAGGTTCTAAGCGTACAAATAGTGTTCTTCGCGATAAGAAGCTGCCTGAAGCTCAAACTCCGAATGAGAATGCAGAAGATGACCAACCTAGTGATGATGACGAAGAAGGTAGTGAGTCCCAGGAGGACCAGTCTAATAGACGTTTAAGAAGAGGTTCCCGGAAGGACAAGGGAGAGTCACCACATCCAAGAAAGCGTACAAGATTAATAGCTAAACTAGACAGTACAGAATCTACTCCAAAGCGCAAACAAACAAGAAATTCATCTCCTCAGCCTAGTGAACAATCAACTCCTACAGTATCGAAAAGAAGAACAAGATCAGAAGCACATCAGCATGAATCAGAAGTTGATGCTGAACCTGATAACGAACATGATCTGACACCTGCTCCTAAGAGTGCTCCCTCTACAGGAGATGTTAAATCTGATTCGGTAGCTGATGATGAACCATCAAGACCGGCAACTAGGAGATCTAGAAGATCAATCGCTCCTATACCTTCTACCACTAAACAACCGCAGCCAGTTCAACAATCTCCACTGACTCCTCAACAATCTATAAGGAGAAGCTCAAGGAGAAAGTGATATTGTATGTATTTTAAAATTTTACGTATATAAAATCTCGTAACAATAGCCACGGAATAATGATATAATAATATGTTACTTATAATATCGTCAAGTCTTGAAATGTCGCGTGTTGTAAAAATATATTTACTATAAACCAATGTTATACTAATCAATCCAGGACAGTGATAGAGTTATTTAATAGCTTCTAATGGTCCCATTGATGGAATTATGATAATTAGGCATCGGTTATATGGGTACTCAAATTTTTTACGATACAGCAGGCGGTATTTTAGGGTATATTCAGTCTTACATAAGCCCCAGTTAGAAGTTGCTGCTAAAGCAAATAGTTATGTTGAGGGTCTTCCTCCTTTGGATTGGGATAGAGGTGGAAGAAAGGAGAAGGAAAGCTTGACGCCATTGTATGCTTCTATGAAGAAAATTATGGACGAAAATGCTGATTGTGTTTGTTTGATCCAAGTAGGAAGTTTTTATGAACTCTACTTTGATCAAGCTGAATTATTTGGGCCAAGGTTAGGATTAAAGGTTGCAAAGAGGAAGACAAGCAATTATACCATTCCAATGGCTGGTTTTCCTACACACCAGCTTCAAAAATTTGTGAAAAATTTAATACAAGATATACAAGTGAGTGTTGCAATTATTGATCAGTATCCTACTATTGGTCCATCTACGGATACGATTTTACATCGAAAGATATCCCGTATAATTACCCCAGGTACTTTGGTTGATGAGACATTTCTAAACTACAATGAGAACAATTTTCTTACGGCAATTTCTTTCCCTCCTAACTGTACAAAGGTTCCTGCAGATCCAGATCTAAAAGTTGGACTTTCTTGGATTGATTTGTCCGTGGGTGAATTTTACGTTCAAGAAACCACCTTAGGTGATCTTGCATCTGATATATCTAGGATAAACCCCAGTGAGGTATTAATTTCCAAAGATTTCCAGGGTGACAAAATGACTGATGGAATTTGGTATCCGCCATTACAGGACCTAAAAAGATATTTTACTAGGTATCATAAACCTGTTTATAAAAATTTGAAGCATTATTTCAAGAGCAGTATTCAGCATACTCGTAAGAAGCTTGAGGATTTAACCATTAGAGAAGAAGCTGCCATGCATATGGTTTTATCACACATTCGTGTCAATTTACCAGATGCAAACCCATCGTTAGATGTTCCGGTTAAATATTGGAATATAAATTGTTTGCAGATGGATCCAAGAACTCGTGAAGCCCTTGACTTGACAGAGAGAGCAGGTACGGGTAATAACTCAGTTGTGGGCTCCCTTTTATCAACCATTCGTAGAACTGTAACCACTTCTGGTGTCAGGTTACTCACGCAATGGGTAAAAGCACCGATTTTGGATATATCTGAGCTTAAGCGTAGACAAAGTTTTGTCACTCTTTTCAAAGACAATAACTACTTGAGGCTATCCTTAAGAAACCGATTGGCTCAGCTTGGTGATTTTGTTCGTTCTCTTCAAAGATTATCCTTTGGGACTGGTAATAAAACTCATCATTTGATTATGATAGGAGATGGACTATCAAAAATGGGGGCCTTGCACTCATTCCTTGTGGAGGAAGCAGAAAAGGATGAAGATGTGAATAGATTATTATCTCCTTTTCTCGAAGACTTTAATGTGCCCAGGACTTTAGCTGAAGAAATCCAAAATACAATCAATCAAGATTACCAGGAAGAAGTACAGACTTATACTATAGAAAGAGAAAGTCAAATAACTGATAGCTCGATTGCTTCTGTGACTCATACAGGATCATACAGTAACCTGTCTGTGGAAAAGTATAAAGACACCACTGAGAACAAGAACAGGTATGATGCTACATTTGCTGTCAAACCTGACTTTAATGATGAATTGAGGGAAATCCATATATCTTTGGAAAAATTAATAACGAAAGAAAGAAAACTTCTCATTAAGGTTCAGGATAAACTAAAGGATATTGATGAAAAGTTGGTAGTGACTAAGAAAGCTCAGATTGGGAGATATTCGAATGCACTCCATATCTCGGGTAAACAAAAGCTGATCCAGCTTGCATATGATATGTTACAGAAGGACATTAAAGAGAAACGCAAAGGATCTCTAATATACAAGCCAAAGGATTGGGGTACCCTACAGATGCAAATAGAAGAGAAAATGGCTACGATTAAGATGACTGAAGATATTATCCTTGAATCTTTAAGAGAGAAAGTTTTAGACAAGATATCTGAAATTAGACACCTCACTAAGGCAGTTGACTTTCTTGATGTCACTGCTTCTTTCGCAGTGTTAGCAGAAGAAGCTAATTTAGTATGTCCTGAACTTTCTAATGATCCAGAGTTGATTATTCGAGATGGAAGACATATAATTGTGGAGTCTAGTTTAAAATCAAACGGATCAATGTTTATTGCAAATGATACAGAACTTGGTGATGAGACTAGTATGTGGGTTATCACTGGACCTAACATGGGAGGGAAAAGTACTTTCTTAAGACAGAATGCTTTAATCGTCATTTTGGCACAAGTTGGCTCTTATGTACCTGCAAGAAGTGCTAAGGTGGGTATTGTTGATAAGATATTCACCCGTATCGGTGCATCTGATGATTTATTCAGTGACTTGAGTACATTTATGGTGGAAATGATAGAAACCAGTAACATTCTAATCAATTCCACAGATCGATCACTAGCTATTGTTGATGAAGTTGGTAGAGGTACTAGTGGCAAGGAAGGTTTAGCAATTGCCTATGCAACTTTGTTGAATCTTCTAATGGACAACAAGTGTCGAACCTTGTTTGCTACTCACTTTGGTAAAGAGCTCCAAACATTGTTAGATTCTGATGGTGTTGAACAAAATAAGATTCGTTTCTTAAGAACAAGAGTTTTGCAAAGCAAATTAGACACTGAAAAACTCAATTTAATCATAGATCATGTACTTGAGAATGGAATTAGTGAGCGCTCTTATGCTCTTGAAGTCGCCCAAATTGCAGGCTTCCCCTCTACAGCATTAGTCAATGCTAACCGTGCATTAGAATTACTAAATAAATCTATATTATCTTAGTAAAGACATTAACTTTAATTAATACATCAAGTCATTTCGATTGGTTTGGCGGCAAACCATTATTGCCATTTTGTTGCTGGTTTGTTAAATGATTAACAACAAGTTGTTGCAATTGTAATAATTGTTGTTGCGGGTCGACCAGCATTTGATTTGGATTTAGCTGTATTGGTTGGTTGTTAATTTGTTGACCCCACTGTCCATTAACATAATTGGTAGGATGGTTGTACTGCGTTGGAACCTGAGGTGGTAATTGAGGCAATCCATTAGATGGTAAGAAACCTTGATTAACAGGTTGAATGGGATTGAAATTTGCATTTTGCATTGGCTGTGGGAATTGAGGTTGATAAGCTAAGTTTTGTTGAAACCCATAAGGTCCAAAATTAAGCTGGGGATTAGGATGGTTCTGTATTTGCTGTTGATGGATCATATGATTGTTTTGAAAGCCTACATCAGCGTAATGGGTTTGTTGTCGCTGTGGTGCTCCAATATTCTGTGCATATCCATAAGGTTGGAATCTCTTTTGATGAGTATTCTCATCCAATTGACCATCATTTGCTGAATGCATGTTTCTTTTTCTGTCTTGCTTAGAATCTTGTTTGGGGCCGGTTTTGGCCTTCGTCTTCTTCTTTTTCTTTGCTTGCTTAGCTGCTAATTCCCTTTCGTCATCTGAAAATTCCTGCTCCTCTTCTGGAAGCTCTTCATCATTACAATTACTTGCATCAGTTCCCTTAATATTCTTGATAGAATCTGTGTATAAAAACTGCGAATTAGGTACCACATAATATACGGATACTCCCTTCATACCTTTGAACTTCTCAAATGCTTCATCGGTGTTTAATCTCACTCTGTAAAATGGAGCTTGAAGTCTTCCAAATGTCTCAAATAAAGGACCAAGGACTGTCTTATCCTCTAGACATAAAACTGAATCATCTTTGAGAATTCGGAATTCACCTGAAACATTGGCTTTAATGATTATATTTTTGTCGAAGACACCTGTAATTTCACCAATCTTTTCCAAAGGGGCATTTTCTGGAATAAGAAAATCCTCAGGAAGAGAAGGCGCTACCTCATCCACAATTTCATTTTTAGATATAATGGGACCGTTTATGACTTCTTCGTCATCGTCTAATTGAGCAGCTTTGTTATCGTCTTCTGCATCACTTTCGTCACCATCTGATTCTTCAGACTCTTCAGAATCTGAGCTTGATTCACTACTTGCTGAATCTGAATCTGAATCTGAATCATCCAGTGAGAAGTTCTCAAGCTCTGCTGCATCGATCTCATCATCAGAAAGTTTCTCGAGCTCTGATTTTTCACCTTGAGAGGTTACTGTCTCTGATGTCACATCCGTACTTATCCTAACATCATTTTTCTCAGTCACATCATTATGATCTTCCGCATCTTCAGAATTATCATTGATGTTATTAGACTGTGGGACCTCAGTTGGAGGAATTTCTACTTTATTTTCACCTTGTAAGGATTCCTCCTCTTTTGTGATTGATGCATTTTCATTATTTACAGCTTCATGAGCCAGTTCTAGAATGGAAGAAGCTGAATCCTCATGTTCCGCGATACTCATCCTAAAACCTAAAAATATTGGCAGTTATACAAAGCTTTACAGCGATGAGCTTCAAATCTGATCAAAATATTGTTGTATCACCTGATGTGACACGTGATCTGGCTTGTCAATTAATTTTAACGAGATGATATTGAGAACGTCAAAATTGACAATTTGGGATAAGACCAGCGGACCTTCGTTATGATCCTATTCACAGTACAGTCTAACTTCGCCTCCTGGCTAAAAGATTTGGAGCATTCTTATAAATTTGAACAATGATGTTTTCTAACCATTGTCTCTCTTGAACTGTGGTATTGTCATACAACATGATTGCGATGGAAGCAAACATTACAAGTAACATGTGAGAAGTAGTTTTGCAATATACTGATGAATAAGAGCATCAATTGTAAAGGTCTTTCGCAAACATTACTGTAAATGGTTTTTTTCCGTCTTGGTCTGAATCACCGAGCTGCAGGCGGCCAATTCTTGTCTAATTTTATGACTGACCACCATTTCAGTCTATGTCAAACGGATATATGACGATAATCGAACAACTACAATTCAATTAGCTTAATTTCGAGAATGACGTGACGAGTTGGAACGACCAGTTAGCAATTTCAACATATAGTTTACTTTCGCAGCTCGGTAAGGCAACTGTAGTCAAACTATAATCCATCGAGAATTGCTTTAGGAGATGTAGCCAGCACTCGTCAGTGAGTGTGTCTTACATGTATTATTTACATTGGCCAAGATCTCCAAGAACTATTTGTTCTTTGTACTCTTGATTGTTTCGACTTGCACGGTTATCTGCTGCAAATTCCGGAATATTTTTTCGATAATTTTATCCGGTAACATCTAACCTTTTCAAAACGCTAGCCAGCACATCTGTGTCAGATTAATGACTAGAAACTATATATATTAATATCAGCTATCTCCTTCCCTTCACTAAGTTTTCTAACTCTCTCATAAAACTTTTTATCAGTAATTGACTTTCATTCTTTTGAAGCTTATTCTTAATTTCCGGTGTTACACCTGTCATTCTTTTATCATAATTAAGAAATTATAAGCATCTATTTACCGTCAATTTAGTAAGTATAATTTTGTCGTGATTTTAGTCTAATGTTACTGTGTCATTGGTATAGATCTTAGAGATACTTGGTTAACACTGCAAATTGTCAAAATTATTGAATTTTTGTGGATTGAAAAAAAAACCCGGTTTTAAGGCTGGTCAGTTCCTAATTAATAGAACAATACATAGTAATATGTTATTGTTTATCCTACTCAAGCAACCTTCAAGAGAAGTCATGAATAGTATTTTAATGAAGATGTCATCAAATGCTGGTCCAACTACCATTAAGGGTTGCAACTCGCCATGTCGCGATTTCCAAAGTGGATAGATTTTTATGACACAAAATTGATACATTCATGAATATGGTTGACATGATACCAAGGAATGGCTATAGATATTTATTCACTCTACATGGTCTGGAAATGTTCAGTTAAATTGTTTACTCATAGTTTAGAAGCTGACTCATTGAAATTGGGCCAATATTTTTTTGAAAAGAATTCGTTTCATTTTGCAACCAATATGATACACCAGTATTACACTTCTATCACCAACTGTTATAATAAAGACATTAGTTTCAATTGCCAACCAAGATGATTATACTAACATACACAGCGTCCACTCATTTTAAAAAAGTAAACTATGAAAATTAATACTTTATCTTTGATATTTGTTGCTGCCTTTGCTGCATTGACTACAGCTGCTCCTACTCCATCAGGATGTTCACCACAAGGCAACAAACTAAAGCGTGGGGTCAAATACGAGTATGTCACAATTACTGTTGATGTCAGTGGGAAAACAGTTGCAGCAGTAGATTATACTAGTACTCCAACTGATACTGCTAGTAAAACAGAAGTACATAGCCCTGCAACAGATACCAGCGCTGCATCTGCCGATGTAGCTGCACCAACAGGAGATTTGGAAGCTTATGTCAACCCAACAGTTGGATTCAAGGATGGCGAATTATCTTGTTCTGATTTTCCCTCCGGCCAAGGTGTCATTAGCTTAGATCACTTAGGCTTCGGAGGTTGGTCAGGTATTGAGAATTCAGACAAATCTACCGGGGGAACTTGTAAAGAAGGTTCATACTGCTCTTATGCTTGTCAATCTGGTATGTCGAAAACTCAATGGCCAAGTGACCAACCATCTAATGGAGTATCAATTGGAGGTTTGTTATGTAAGAATGGAAAGTTATACAGGAGTAATAACCAAACCGATTACTTGTGTGAATGGGGTGAAAACACTGCCTTTGTTGAGAGTCAATTGTCAGATTCGGTGGCTATTTGCCGTACTGATTACCCAGGAACCGAAGACATGGTTATTCCAACTGTTGTTAATGGTGGTGATTCTTCGACAATTTCTGTTGTCAACCAACAAACTTACTATCAATGGGAAGGAAAGCCAACATCTGCTCAATACTATGTGAACAATGTTGGTGTTTCATGGACCGATGGTTGTGTTTGGGGTACTGCAGGATCTGGAATTGGAAACTGGGCTCCTTTGAATTTTGGAGCTGGTTACACAGATGGTATTACCTATTTGTCGTTAATCCCAAATCCTAATAATTATGATTCATTGAACTTTAATGTGAAGATAGTGGCAGATGGTGATGCTACTATAAGTGGTACATGTGTCTATGAAAATGGGAAATATAATGGTAATGGTGTGGATGGTTGTACAATTGGACTTACAAGTGGAAAAGCGAAGTTTGTTTTATACAATTGAGGTTAATCCACTCAACTCCCTCTAGTCATGTTCACGATATTTATCACCATCATCGGGTCACCTTATTATAGTAAATGTTTTTTATGAATTGTATATTATCACAAAGTTAAATTTCCATTAATAAAAGCTTATCTTCTTGTAAGAACATTCTGTAGGAAACCTCCCTCCCCACTCCTTTTCTACAAAGCAAAGAATATGGAATTGAAATCGAAAATACTACACGGTTAACTCATCACAAATGAAGTCGTATCTATATTATTACACAAATTGGTATTTAAGTAAGTAGATTGAAAACTACTCTATTCTAAAATGGTTGGGTATTGCTCAATTAATGATATTCCAGAACTTGTCCCATAAGTTCTTAGGTTTCTCTTCCCAATCATCTTCTTCAGCGATTCTGACACCGCTATCAATATCACATTCTTCGATTGGAATAATGAATGCTCTTAATGTGTATGCTTTCTTTCCAAAACCATTGAAGAAAAAATGGAAGAAAACGAAAGATATAGCAAACACTATCAAAGATATATAATCAGTGAAGAAGGTAGTGGCATTGAATCCGAAAAATGCTTCAAAACCTTGAATAAAGGTAATAATGAAGATTGCAATAGCACAGTAATAAGCACCGAAAGGCATGAACTTTGCCTTAAATGGCAATGAATCTCTACTGATACCACGACTTTTCAAAATTCTCATAAAACGAATATGTGTGACAGAGATCCAGCCCCATGCAATAAGACCACTCACAGTTGTAATATTCAAGAGCCAATTGAATGCATTGTTACCTTGGCTTGAAACAGCCAAGAAACCAAGCAATCCAAAGAGAGCAGTGAAAATAACTGAGACATATGGAACACCTTGCTTTGTAGTTCTAAGGAAGAGCTTAGGAGCCACCTTAGCTTGTGCTAATGCATAAACGACACGAGAACCACAGTAAATATTTGAGTTACCAGCAGAAATAATTGTAATTAACACAACTGCATTGAATATGTCTGGTAATATCTTTGTTCCAGAGTTTTCCATAGCAATAATGAATGGAGAACTAGCAACGTAGGTCTCTGCACTGTTTAACTTAGGATCATCATAAGGTACTAACAAACCAATGAAAAGCATGCACAAAACGTAGAAAACCAAAATTCTAAATAAAACTTTTCTAATGGCAGATGGGACCATCTTTTTAGGATTCTTGGTTTCACCGGCCGATAAACCGACAAGCTCACAACCTTGAAAAGTGAACGCAGCATTGATTAAAGAACTCAACCAACCCAAGAATCTAGCAGTATTAATATCACTAACCAAGATACCTGGACCCCATGGACCAGGATTTCTCCAATATCTGAAGCCAATTGGACCAGTCTTTCCGCCACCAACATCCATGATGAAGGCGTAGAGTAACCAGCCTACAACAGCAACCACTTTAAGAGAAGCAATCCAGAATTCAATCTCACCATAAAATTTAACTGGAACAAGATTTGCAGCAGTCAAAATAACGAAAAAGATGGATATCCAAGCAGCAAGTGGCACTGAAAATGTCCAGTACTCAATGATTTGTCCAACAACAGACAATTCCAATGCAAATGTGATAGCCCACGAAAACCAATAGTTCCAACCGTTAGCAGCACCAAGAGCAGGAGAAATCCATCTTGCAACGAATTGGGTGAATGAACCAGTTGCTGGAATATAAGTGGCCATTTCTCCTAATGACTGAGTCACACCAAATGCAAGTGTTGTCATGAATAAGAAAGATATTAACGAACACACTGGACCAGCCTTAGCAAGAATTCCACCAGTAGAAACGAACAAACCAGTACCAATTGTACCTCCAATAGCAATCATAGAGATGTGACGAGCCTTAAGATCTCTCTGCACTTCAACATTACCGTTGACGGAGAGTTCATTTGACTGGTTGTCATCGTCATCAAGGAAGATTTGGTCTTCCTTAGCCTTCTCTGAACCAGAAGACTTACCTGACAACTCAAGAGTCCCATATCTCTCGTAACTGGAATTTCCAGCTACCTTTTCTATATCTGACATCCTCCTTAGTGCGATATTATAGTTTAAAAGACAGTAGGGAGGATTCTCTATGTTTTATAACTTTTATCGTTTGTCTGCAAAAGGCAAAAAGAAATAGAATGCATTTATTCTCGGATCATGCCTGCATTGTAAAGGCGAGATGAGTAAAAATTTGACTACCGGTTTGCTATCGATGTTTTACGACTATGTTAGTCACAGGTCAATAACAGCTAATAGTCTGCCAGCTTTATTGATATCTCCACGTTATCTACATGATACAATGATAAGATCTCTTAGATACTGTTTAGGCACTCCTTGTGTTTACTGAAGTAATTAAGATTATTAGCACAGATTCCTCTAAAGGCATGGTTGACCGACCTCACCTGCGGTTTTTGTCTTCTTCGGTTATGAGTCAGTGAACTTACAGGTAATGCATAAGATTTAACAGAAGGCAACGGCGAAAATCTTTCAAAATGCCTTAGATGATCTAGAGAACGGCGGCGCTTATGGGAAGAGCCTTCTCAAGCTTTTCCTGTTATTATAAGCCGCAATCAGAGGCTAAGATAAGTTCATCCCTAGTAGGCAAGCCGCATTATGGGCTTATTTCTTCGTTCAACGGACAACCAATTTTGCAGATATTAAGATCAGCAATGAGCAGCCGCAGACAATCTAAATCACACTGACAAAAACAATGAGGGGGGAACATTACATATTTTACTGCAATAAGATATGGCAATTTATTAGTTACATGTATATTACAATAGATCCTGCCCTAGGGATAGTTACAGGGCCTACTAGGGATTGTTTGGATCGGAACTCGTAGTAATTAGCGTTCCTCCACATGATTATTATCTGCTGAGTAAGACTTGTTACTTTGCTGTTTCTGGTTCTGACTCAATTCAAATAGCCCTTACAACTAGGCGCACCGCAAAGACACCTGATCCTTTCAGCATCATTGGTTTCACGTTCAAATTTGTAGTCATAGGTCAATTCCTCGTTGGCTTCGATGTCTTTGAGGGCATAAATCACAATACGCTTTTTTCCTTCTACCTTGATAATCTTGGCAGTGCAACTTGGATCACAACAATGATTAATGAAACGAGCAATTCCTCCTTTCTTAGTCGCATCTATGACAGTATTCTCATCAATACGGAAGAGATATGAGGATCCAATCCCAGTTTTCATGTAGCTGCGCTCACGGTGTTCTGCAACCTGTTGACGAATACTTTCACCGACATATTCAATGATCATTTCTTTTGCAGCAATAGGTTCTAATGCATAAAGACCCCAATTATGAATTGCAGACCTTTCGAAAGAAACCGGTTTCTTCCTTTTAGTCAATGTGTTCAAACTAAGAACTTCTGTCTCGTTGCCTAGCTGTGCAGTAATGTCTGCAGCGAATCTCCGGTTGTTCGCCCTGTTCACTCTTGAACTTTGTACCCCGTTATTCGAGTTGTTATGGTCATCATCATCATTCTGAACAGTCTTAACGGGCTTTTGGATCTTGCGGCGACGGAGAGGCATATAACCTATCTTATCAGCCTCAGCAATCTTCCTGTAGCCCTCACTTCTGAATGCCCCACTTGTTGACTCCAAGTGCGGATCCAATTCCTCAATTAGGTCCACATCTTCTGCAACCTCTTGCCAGTCGGCCTTAGTATCCTTTTGCTTCCAGGCAAAATACTCAATGTTACTTATCTTAGACTCCTCTTCAACATCCTGAAGAACCTTTGATGCAAGAACCAAATCTTCTTCATCCTTGATAAGATCTTGAAGTCTATCCAAATCAAATGTATCAGAGGGCAAGTATGCAGTTTCTGTATAGACAGGCTCTGGATGTAAGTAAGTAGGCTGGAACCTTTCATTAACATTAGAGTAATCAAGGTCTTCACCATCAGGTTCATCCTTATCTTGCTCTTCTTCACTGCTAGGATCTTCAGGTTCAGATGACGATTCATACATGAAAGGTTTATGAAGATTGGTCTTCTTCTGCTTCTTTGCTTCCGGTTGGGTTTCATCTTCGATTTCATCGTTACTTGTAGCAGTAGAGCTGTGGATTCTTTTCAAACTTTGTGCTGCTGGAGTTGTAGATCTACTAGATTCATCTTCTTCAGAGTCTTCTGATTCATTATCGAAATTAAGTGCATGCTGGACTGGAATAATATTTCTCTTCTTTGGTATCAACCTACCACCTTTACCGTTAAGTGACTTTTGGATGGCTTCTTGTTTCTTCTTAAATGATGGAAGCACAGCTGGCTGAGAACGCTTGATTGGAAATGGAGTTGCACGTTTAATAGCTTGAGAAGAGATACTAATCGATGCTGCAGAGGGTCTCGAAATATCCTTAGTTTCTCTTGCGGCCTCTTTTTCTGCTTCCTTAGCCTTAAGTTCCTTCACGAGGTCTGGATAATTATCATGAGACAATAGGTCAAGAATAACAGGTGCAATAATACGTTCTCTAATATCCTTCGACAAGAAGGTTTCAAAATCTTTAATTAACATATTTGCAGCCTCATCCACGACATTGTGTGATGTTCTTTTCAAAACATCTAAATCATCATCATCAGATGTTGGAGTAGTCAGTAACAGAACATTACAACCCTCAGGAATAGCCATTTCCATAAACATATTGTATTCATAAAAGTTCCTTCCATCTTCGTTGAAGAAGCACCTCTCACATTCTTTTAAGGAATTGAAAATAATATAAAACCCCGTGAAATCTGACAAAACCTTTGTCCAGTCATATTTGTTCAATGCTCTTTTGATATCCTGTGTAGGTATGCGCTTAGTAGAAATATACTTATTTTGTATAAGAATGTAAGGTTGGTTTCTAATAATTCTTTTTAATTCCTTTGGCATAAATACACCCGAAATAACACGATTTTTCTTTCTCACTGAGAGGATCGTAGTATTCGGTTGATATTTCGACTTGGTTCCCTTTGGAGTACTCGATGTATCCTTAGTAGTCTTCACTTCACGCTTAGATTCATTCTTCTTTCTTTCTTCTTTTTTACGGAGTTCTTCTTGTTCTGACTGTTTCTTATACTTCTTTAATTCTTCATCTCTTTTTATCTTTGCAGCTCTAAGCTTAGCCTTAGCAGCTTGTTCTTTTGAAGAAAGTAGCTTGCCTTCAATATCATTAAGTGCAACTTTAAACTCTACACCATCAATCTTTGGCTGCTCTGACTTAACAGTGGATATAAACTTTTCAGCTAGTCTCATCGCTTTGTCTGGTGATCCTTGGAATTTGAAAATAGATATGCCTAAAGGAACTCCATTTTCGGGATCATTAATGAATCGAAGATCTTTAATTAAATTTCCAAAACTCTTGATAAAATTAGATAAGTATACCTCACTTATAGTAGATGGTAGCTCCCATACCACAAGTTCAGTTCTTGGGGGAGGACCTAAAGAGTCCTTGTCAAAAGCGAATTTGGGTTGTGGAAGCTGCTTGAAAGGGTACTTCTTAGAGCTCTTGTTAGGCTTGGAAAAATAAGTACTCGTCTTTCTTGGGTCGATTATCTCTTGAGAAGAAACAGATTCTCCGGAAAACCTAATTTTCTTATGTTTTGACTTTCGGTTTACCTTCAGCAATGATTTATCCAATTCTGGATCGTATAAAACTTTATAGTTCTTTTTATTATCAACGTCCCTCACAAAATTCTCCATATCATCAAATTTATGGCTATGCAATAAGTCAGGAAACTTTGAATCCGATATATTCACTCCTGTTAGAGGATCAGTCCCAGATATGCTAAACTTCTTGTCATTGTTGGAAATGACACTTCCAGAGCTAGATTGTTTCCCATTTGAAAGACTTTCAGAAGAGTCAGCAGGAAGTCGATCCAGATTATACTCATTTGGAGTGTGATAAGATCCAGGACGGCTCGCTTGTGATCCATATGCCCCATTTCTACCATTCCATGGTGTTCCTCTTTCATTGTTTCTGTCTCGAAATGATGGAGGAGGTCCCAGATAGCGGTTTGATGATCTATATCTGTTATCAGGGTAACCACCCTGATAATCTCTATATCTATAGTTGTTGTATGATGACATGCTAAATGATCTTTACTAAACCACTGCTTCTTAGTAATATAATCAAATAATTGTCTTTATGATACTCAGTGCTTTGTAAACGGATCCTAGTTTATTTTATTCTAAATGAAAACAGTTTGATGCAGAAAGAAGCAAAACTGTAAGATCCCACCTATACTGAGCGTGCCTTACTATGTCAAAACTGACGATTGCAAGACTCAAGATGCTGCTATCAATTATATACACTTGAGACCGTAGAAATACTTCTAACATAATACTATCGTCGCGTTACCTTAACTAGAAAAGTTCATATGTATACAGGATATGAAAAAGTGACATATTTACTATTGACATTGCAAACTTGACTAAGTATTTAGGATAGTCCAAGTAGTAAGACGTAAAATGGATATCTCAATAGAGCTACAACATAAAAAATAGATTGAAGAACTTAAAGTGCTACCAAATTTGTAGATTAATTGCTATATATAGTAGTTTCTTTATTTTCTATATTATTCTTGTACACAAATATTCATCAAGAAAATGCAAGAGAAAGGCCAAATCTTGGATGTAAGTAGCCACGTATAAACAACTTTGTGATATTACGCTTACTTAGTTCTGATGTGCTTCAAAGGGCCAGATGAGTGATAGAAGTTCATTGAGTAGTCCTTCTTCTTAAAATGTCTTTCTTTTGGTTCCTGAACGTAATGATCCCAACCTTGACCCTTGGCAAAGTTTATAGCTGCTTCCTTGTTGTCAAAACTCATAATAGTTCCTTGCATGTAATCTGAAGAACTTTGGTATCCAATCAAATCATTCTCCCATCTGTTTCCTTTTCCTAACACATCCCAGTCTAATTTCCAGTGGTCACCGTTATGACGTCCTGATTGTGTAGCTGGTTTTGATTCCCTGTAGATTCTAACAATTCTATTTGTGGTCATCTCTTTTGGAGCTCCAGATACAATCTCCTTTGGAATTTGAGCTTGGTCATAAACCTCAGGGACATCTTTACGTAAAGGCATCGACAATGACAAAGAGCGAATACCCAAACTCTTTACTGGATTTATAATGCTTCTACTTAACATCCTGACAATCACTTTATATACTTTGATCCTTAGAGATATTTAAATGTCTTCTTAGTATCTCGTATGTCGCTGCTTAGGTTTATGATATTCATCAAATTCTGGTTGGCTAGAAATATTTAAAATACTAAGTAACCCGGATTTCAATTTAATATTCATTTATAGTAAAGCGAATAGTTTATTTGAAATACTAACTTATCTACCTATGAAGCAACTTGGCAATGAACCAACAGCTTAAGCAATCGATAAAGGATATTATACCAACTTATAATGAGGATTATCCTGGCCGTTTAATATCATTGGTGGACTCAATGTACCTGTTAAGTGTGCAAAAGAAACCAAGTTTACCGTATCGCGCAGAGGTTGCAAGGTATCACATATGTGCTTATATAGCCATTGAAAAATATCAGAGTACGTATGATCTACCTGCTCCTGAGACATATAAGATTCCTGTTCAACCAAAGGTGGTATACAAGTTGTTGGACGATTTTAGGAACCTTCTTGACGAAATTCAATCGCCATCATCTACACCCAAGGGTAGAAGAAATTCACCGGCTGGCTCGGTGTATACAACTCCAAATACATCTCCTTCAAAACTAAGATCTGTAAATATTGATAATAGAGGGCTGCCTCGAGTGAGCTCCCCTTTAAAGCGTATTCAAGCACTCAGAGATGAGGATGACCTGCCTGCGAAGAGATCAAAGCTGTCAGGACCATTAAAAGATATACATTCGCCATTCAACCCAAAAGAAAAGACCGAACTCTCTCCAAAGAAAGCATCTTCACCTGGATCTCCCACAATTTATAAATATGACAAAAAACACATAACAATCCCAGACTTCATTTCCTTTGCAAATAACTTTTTTATTCCAGCTGCTATAACCTCACAGATGATCAAATCTTTCAATGAAAGAAAGCATAAATTTGCAAAAAAGAGTGAATGGCTTCTAGCTTGTGGTATGGTATATGCTGCTTATGTTAGAATTAACCATATTCTTCTCGATAAAACTCTTGGTGCTAAGTCTCAGTTTCTTGACCAACTTCTACAATATCAAAAAGGAGGTCTTATGAAATGGAATATGTTGGTATGGTGTAACATAATTGAGGATTCCGTTAAGCAAGAACCATGGATAAGAGAGTTAGAGCAAAAATTTGTGAACGGAAAATCCTCCAACAGTGATGAAAAGATGAAAAACGAGATGAAAGTCAGAATAGGTGAACAGTTCCAAATATTAGATACATTTGGAAGCATGATTAATGGAGACGTTTTGTATAATTCTGAACCTCAGACTACCTATTACCATAACTGGTCAACAAGGGTTCTTTCTGATTTATAGACTTCAATATACTAGTAAGACATGTTACCCGCGTGTGATTTTGTGTAATTTTATTTTTTCTCATGCTAGTATCTTCTCACAGATCTACCTACAAGGTAGGAACTTTTTATAGACAAAGTCTTCTAGATATTTTTAAGAGTTATAGAGAATCAGAGTAAAATTTTCTGACTCTTTATCTTCACGTTTAATACTATTCCAATAAGTGAAATTTTGGAGTTGTGTGAAGGTCAAAATCGTACATATTGCATTTTTAAAGTGGCAGTGGAATCCAATAGATTGTTACCTAAACAAAATAACATAATATAATGACGGAAATTCCGTTAAAGCGTCAGCTTTCAGGGATCACTCTGGAAGATATCGCCAAGAAACATCAGACATTACCTATTGCAGATGAACTGGATAGCTACATCTCTGAAGATTCAGATCTTGTGCAACCAATTTTCGATGCCCCAATAGCATCCAATAATAAATGGCAAGAGACAGTGACCAAAGTGGTCAAGTCAGTTGTTTCTATACAATTTTCCCATGTTAGTAACTTTGATACTGAACAGTCAGTAGTTAGTGAGGCTACAGGATTTGTGGTTGATGCCAAAAGAGGCTTAGTCTTAACCAATAGACATGTTGTGGGACCAGGTCCTTTCTGTGGATATATAGTGTTCGACAATCATGAAGAAGCATTGGTCAAACCTATTTACCGTGATCCAGTTCATGATTTTGGGTTTTTAAAGTTTGACCCTTCGGCTATAAAATATATGGAAGTCACCCAGTTGGAGCTTCGCCCAGAACTAGCCCAAGTTGGTACTGAAATCAGGGTTGTTGGTAATGATGCTGGTGAAAAACTCTCTATTCTTGCAGGATTCATCTCCAGATTGGACAGAAATGCGCCTGAATATGGTCCATTAACATACAATGATTTTAATACTGAATATATTCAAGCAGCAGCTGCTGCATCAGGTGGTTCTTCAGGATCTCCTGTTGTTAATGAAGATGGATATGCGGTCGCGTTGCAAGCTGGTGGTTCCTCCGAAGCATCTACTGACTTCTTCCTTCCCATATACCGTCCATTAAGAGCATTAAAATGCATTCAGGAAGAGACGCCAATTACAAGAGGTGATATTCAAGTTGAGTGGTTTTTAAAGCCATTTGATGAATGTAGAAGATTAGGTTTGACTCCAGAGGCTGAAGCAAAGGCTAGGAGCTTATTTCCTGAAAAGATTGGTCTCTTGGTAGCGGAGTTGATTTTACCTGAAGGACCAGCAGAAAATTTGATAAAGGAAGGTGATATATTACTTTCTATTAACGATGAACCAATATCTACTTTTATTAAATTTGATGAAATCTTGGATGCAAACGTTGGAAAGGATTTGACATTTGTCGTTCAAAGAGGAGGAAAAGACATTACCCACAGCATCACAGTTGGAGATTTACATGCAATCACCCCTGATAGATATGTCGACGTGGCTGGTGCATCTTTCAACAACTTGTCATACCAGATTGCTCGTTGTTACTGTATACCTGTAAAGGGTGTATTCGTCAATGATGCTTCTGGCTCTTTCGAATTTTCAGCATATGAAAAGAACGGGTGGATATTGGAAACGGTTGATGATAAGCCTACGCCAAATATTGATGCATTTATCGAAGTAATGAAACAAATTCCAGACCGCCAGAAAGTATCTATCTCATACCGTCACGTATCAGATTTGCATACACAGAATATTCACGTAATTTACGTTGAAAGACATTGGCAATCTACATTCAGAACTGCTACAAGAAACGATGAAACTGGGCTTTGGGACTTTAAAGACATTCAAGATAAACCTTTACCTCCAATTAAAAGTGTACCTCAAAATGCAAAGTTCATTGATATTCCTGGTAACCATGGTTATTCATCTGCACTGAGATCCTTTGTTCAAGTGAGAACCGTCGCTCCTGTTCCTGTGGACTCGTTCCCTTACAGAAAGGAAATTGGATATGGTGTGATCCTTGACGCTACCAATGGTTATCTTTTGATATCAAGACGTTTTGTTCCACATGATATGTGTGACTTATTTGTTGTATTTGCTGAATCAGTTGACGTTCCTGGTCGTGTCGTATTCTTACATCCTAACCAGAACTATGCTATAGTGAAATATGATCCAAGTCTTGTCCTTGCTGATGTTAAGACTCCAAAATTCAGTAGCACACCTTTGAAGAGAGGAGAACTGTCTACATTTATTGGATACAACTATAACTTGAGACTTGTTACTGATAGCGTGAAGGTTAGTTCCATTGCTTCTTTGAATGTTCCAGCTGCAACATTATCTCCACGTTACAGAGGAACTAACTTGGAATGTATTTTATTAGACAACAAATTGTGCCAAGAATGTGATGCCGGTATTCTCACCGACTCTGATGGTACAATCAGATCATTTTGGTTGACTTACTTAGGAGAAACAAATTGTGATCAATCAGGAGATAGAATGTACAGAATGGGTTTGGATGTGACTAACGTAATGGATGTCATTGCTTCTTTGAAAGCGAACAGAATACCAGAGGGCTTGAGAATCTTGGATGCTGAATTCTCCTCTATCACAATTTTACAAGCAAGAACAAGAGGTGTGCCGCAAACTTGGATCAGTAAATTTGAACAAGCCAGCGATGATGAACTCAAAATCTTGTCTGTTGAAAGAGTATCTGCAGCAAGGTTAGGTGAAGCACAAAATCCATTGAAAACAGGTGACATTATCTTGTCTGTCAACGATATCATTACTAAAAGTATGAGAGACCTCAATGTCATGTACCGAAATGAAAGTCTTAACTTTAAGATAATCAGACAGAAGAAAGAGCTCGATATCGCAGTCCCAACCATCGATGCCAGCACAATCAATACTTCACATGTATTATTCTGGTGTGGAGCCATTTTACAAGCCCCACAGCATGGAGTTCGTCAACTCATGGAAAAAATCCCATCAGAAGTGTATGTCACTCGCAAGAGTGCTGGAGGTCCAGCACATCAATATGGCATAACTACTAATAGCTTTGTAACACATGTGAATGACCAAGAGACCAAAACAATCGAATCTTTTGTTAAAGTCGTGAAGGATATCCCTGATCAGACTTACTTGAAGTTAAGATTAGTTTCATTTGATCATATTCCAGTGGCTATTTCTCTCAAGACTAATTATCACTATTTCCCAACATCTGAACTCGTGAAGTCTCCAGAAAATAACGAATGGAAAGAAATAGAGCATAAGCACAATTAGAAAATGGAATGTATATATTTTACAAAATAAACGGTCTGTATTTGAAAAATTTCTATTAAATTAGATTGGTTATATACAAGTAGTGGAAGTGTCTAGCACTATGTAATGTCATGAAAAAGTGATTATAAGCTCTTTTTTAATTTCTTCAAGTGTCCTCCGTTTGAAGATACTGGAACAAATGAATCCAAGTGACGAAGTGAGTTACTACTGAATCCTCCATTACCGTGGTTTCTTCCAGCTTGTTTTCTCTTGTAACCATCGCCAGTTTTAAGTAATCTTTTAGCTGCTGATTTATGACTTTTCATTTTATTTCTAGACTGTAAAAAGACATTCAATACAGGCTTTGCCATAAAGGTGCTTCTTACACCTGCAAGATATGGTCCGAGCATACTGCGTTTATCCTTTTAGTTTTGTAGCTGTTCAAAAAATTCTCCATTTAATTAACTAATTGATATTTCAAATTATATTGAGAAATTATACACGACCTTTTATATACATAGTATAAGAGTCTGTTTGAGCTATATTACTAACCGAGCTCAGGATGAAAAGTAATACGTGAAAGTCGGCGACATCTTGATAGGTAGTGTTATATAATCATTATTCATCATCACTGGATGAGTATTGTCCAACAATGTTGTGTGATGAGTCGTCTTTAGGATGCTTATCATTTAATTGCTTTTCATTTGAACTTGAAGAAGGGCTGCCAATTTGCTTCTTAGTTAGTTTTAGCTTCTCCTCTAGATTAGCTGTGTGACCTTTATTAGGGACATTTACTATTTTTTTGGTTATTTTAGTTTTCTCTCCTGTTTTCTCCACGGTTCTTCTATGCCCTGTAAGCTTGGAACCTTGTTGTTTCTTTAGGTTTCTAAACCTTTCAAGTTCTCGAAACTCTTCCTCCCTCTTCTCTAATTCTGCATTTCTTTTCGAATTGTTGAGTTCTTCGTAGAACTTTGCTGATTCTTCATCTAGTTTATATGAAGAGTTTTGAGATTCAAGCTGTTGTTGATATTCAAGTTGTTTTTTTTCTGCGATGTTAGTTAACGCTCCAATTCTTTCATATCCAAGTATACTTACCTCTACCTTCTTGTATTTGCTCATAAAGAGTCTTACGTTGTGTATCTTTATCAATTAAATGATCTTCATCAGGCTCATTGGTTATCTGCCGTATCTTATCCGGAACTTTAATATTATCATTTTCTGAAACGAAGTCTGGCATTTTAAGTTATAATTCTCACAATACTGTGTTACTTCTTATATTCCCCTAATTTATCATGCTATTCTTTTAGGATTCAATGGAAATATATGAATTGACTTTGATATCAATTATCAATATAAAGAACTTTAAATTGCGAATATACAGAAAATCATATCTCAGAATTAAAGTATGTATTGTTTTTCTACGATAATATTTATTCTTCTACATATGCTCTGTCTGGCGCATAATAGCGTGGTTCATCAAAAACGTGATATCTATGTCCACGTATACCATCATCTCTGAATATTTGAGGCATTCTCAATTCAGGTTCGACATCTTCTTCATTAATGTAATGATTTCCATAAAATAGGTCAGCATCGAAATTTTCTTTTTCTTCTTCAGTAAAGAGCTTGAATTTGGCAATTTGTAATTCAGTATCAGTAATAGTTGACCTAGAAATACGTGCGTACGCAACCTTCTTGACATCTCTGAATAGAATATATTCACACCATCTGTCCCAATCTGTACTGTCAATATCATGCATTCTAGATTCTTCACTGACATAATTATTATAGTTACCTTCCAATGGATCAGTTACTAGATAACTTAAGAGAACCAAAGGATTCTGAGAGTTAGCCATTATGTCACGAATACCCAAACTCTGTAAATAACGATCCTCTTCATCCTCTTCCTGACCTGAATGGAAAACAACAACATCAACTTCTTCACCATAGATATCTAATGTGGCATGGATCGCAGGGGCTAATTCTCCAACTGGAGAAGGAAGAAGGTGATGAGTTGATCTCAAAATCGGGAATTTTGATAATAATGCAGCACCCCAAGTATGTTTGTTTGGTCCTGGGCCATAATCCACATACATTCCCAAATCTTCAGCGATACGTTGAGTAAAATCACGGTTTCCTCCAATGAGTCTTTCTGTATCTGTCTCAAGCAATCCTATAATGTCAATCTCAGCATCACGAATAAGATCTCTCATACGAATTTCACTGGACCACATATCATTGTCCAAACCAAAATGAACACACCAAATACCAGTTGTGAATGATTCTGAATCCCCATTATATGGAACTGGATCCTGAGTTGGGTATCTCTTTATGAAAGCAGATACAGATATGGCCAATAAAATGAGCAAAATCTTTAACGAATGGCTGAACAAATCACGAACACGAACATTAATACGAATGACGTGTGAACTTTTATTTCTGAGATGGTAGTTAAGAACTCCGAGGAAGATCATAGCCAAAGATCCAAATAACACAATATCAGTTCTCTCTCTTAACAACCATCCACCTGGAACGAAAGCATATGCAACAATCCAAATACTAGCCAATGAGACGACGATACTGACAAAGAATGACAAGAAAAATATCAATCCAGGATTATATCCAACTGATAATTGCCAAATTATTGGTGCCAATGATGCTAAGTAGAACGAATACACTGTGGCACCAATATAACCAACCCAATGGTTGTATTTGTACAAAATCAATGCACCTCCAAATCCCAATATGAAATTATAGAACTTATTGGCTAAAATATTCGGATGTAATCTAACAGAAAGAAGAACACCCAAACCAATTGCAGTGAAATTGATCAATGAACCAGTGATAGGTGTTGGACCTCTAATTGGGAATCCCTCCCATACCCAAAATACTAGTGTTGAGGAATCGCTTAATAATGCAAGGACAGAGAAGAACCATCCTCCAATACCTAAAGCAGATAATAAAATTGAGCCACCCGATCTTTTAACTTCAATCTGAGATGAACACTTTAATGAAGGAGTGAAAAATGCTCCAAGTAATCCAACAAAAATTCCAATATTGTTATAACCATCGTTTTCAGCGTGCATCACGGGCCACACTGGATTATTAGAGTATAAAGTAAACTTGAGGACTGACGTAGCCAACAATCCTAACAAGAAAGAAATGGAATATGACTGGTGTTTCCTTGAATTAGTAGAATATACTCCAATTTCAGACACTAATGAAATCACGGAAAAAAATGTAGCAATAGTAATTGACAATAACTTATGTTCCGGAGACTCAGCTTTATATGCTCCGATTCCCAAAATGATGGAAATAGCTCTCGATATGATAACTAATTTCTCTGACGCTTTCCTTAATATTGGAATTGTCAATACAATTGGTGATACACATTGGGCTAAGATAACTGCCTCATATCCAGATATTCCCATATGCCATAATGGAAAGTACCAAACACACAAAAACAACGAAGATAATATTGACCAGAACATGAAGGAGTTGATAACATTGGCTGTGAAATCAATAAAAGTAAATTCGTCTTGATTAGCAACATTTTCTTTGGAAGATTTGATCTCAGTAACTTTCTCGACTGTGACAGTATCAAGAGATACACCACTGCCACTTATAGTTATTTCTATATCTGAGAAATCAGCAATTGACCATGCATCAAATCCAACATCTAATAAAATTAATGCCCATTCAAAATATGCATAAATTGAATAAGCACCTGGTCTAACGTGTACCTTGTGTTGAATAAACCAGTAGACTAATGGTACAAGCATTCCAAAGAACAGCAATGCAGTGAAAGCTCTTCCCTTTCGTACAAATGACCCTTTTTTAGATAAGATGGTAGTTAAAAGAGTCCATGGAATTGTAAGAACAATATAACTGATCATAAAAATATCATGCCAGTCGTGATCATCTGTAGAAGTAATATAAACCCATCCACCACATGTGAATGTTCTTATAAGACCAGAAGTCAATGCAACGAAGGGTAAAATAGAACCTGGAGTATGTAACTTGATGAAATTGAAGATGAGGAGAAAAAACCTGGGGCCCGAGGTTAAAGCGATGAACACTTGAAAGATGGATCTTTCAGGATATCTATCACCAATCGTTGCTGAAACACTTGGAAACCATTCATCAGGATATCCAAACGATGCATTTTGCACGATCTTTTCATAATGTAACCAACATCCCACAACCAAAGCCAGGAAAAACGCAGCGTACGCACTAAAGGTATGGGCATAAGCTATGAACTTTGCATTAAACTTGATTTGATGTTGATTCGCTACCGCTACCTCAGCTGATTCACCCTTTTTTTTGTCTCCCATTGTAAAGGTTACAGCTAACACTAGCCACTATTATTTTCTGTCTGATGACTTCTTTTCAGACATATGCGTGTCTACAGATATAGCAGCTTTAGTTTACATGCCATTCCCGATACTCGATCATAATGATCACATGATTTTTCAGTCACATGATATGGTAGTGTATTTGGCAAAAAGCCCTCTATTGCAAGATCCAGTTAAATTTGTTTCTTTTATAAGACTCAAGTCTAGTCATAATATACTTGAAGTGAATTAGAGGTAATTTAAGGGCACAAGTTTACACAATGGGTAAGTGAAATACATAATAGCATACTGAGAGTAGATATAATAGACTACTTATGATCACAGAAAAGGTGATTTGAATATGGTTTGAGATGGGTCTTCTCACCTTATTAAATATAATCTAGCTACTAACATATTTTAGGTTTAGATAATTACGATGGCCACATAAGACCAGAACTTGTCTCTTTTGATGATATTGATTACGAAAATTTCCCAGATGTACAAAATGCAAGGACTTCTTTCCTCAGAGAACAATGGATAAGGTCATTTTCATTGAAAGTAACCCATGATGCTTTGAGAAAATGTAAGCAATATCACGGTGTTGATGCCCAAAAGAACTGCAGGCCTTTGATTTTGAAGTACATGAAGATGTTGGAGTCATACCCAATGGAAGGTTACTTAGGTTACCAAAAGAACGACCCATCAAAATAAACGTTTTCATTGCTCCTTCCGTGCATTTATAATTATCACCTCCATGACAGTGTCCTAAAGTCGCTCATTATTTCATCTGGAATCGATAAATCCAGGTAGCTATAGTCATTAGCGCTCATGATCAGTTTCCAACCACTGCATTGATTCTGTTATGTATTACTTCAATACTACAATGATGGGTGATCTAGAAACTCTTGTTCAGTCATTTATTTTAATCAACAGCAATACATTAAGAGTAGCACTTTCTGTAGCATTCACCCAAAATACGAACTCTTCGATATCAACAGACACCATTTATCCCCTAGTATAACTATTTACCTTTCATAATGAAGCTCTTATATCCATAATAGTGGTCGTGTGAGAACCTTTCTCGTGAATTTTCCAAGCCAATGAAATTAATCCTACGAAATTGAGAAATCGGAATCCGAAGTAAAACTCACTGTTTTCAAGAGAATACATCTGGCTTCTTTCAGACCAACAACAATTAGAACGAATTGCAACATGTTTCGCTTAGGTGCCAGTCAAGTTGCACGCTCTAGTAGCGTCAGGTAAGTTTGAGATATATGTTGTTGGATCTATTCCAAGGGAATTGCGGGTTAAGTTTTGAGAAATGGAAGAACACAAGGAAATCATTGTAAAATCGTTGAAAAAGCTCAAAGAAGTGGTTATATATCATTAATATTGGTGCAATTCAGACAGAACTGACATAAAAGTTTCAAATAATGGTTAGATGGCTTGATTAAGTCGATTCTCTGATGTTTAGATCTTATACCCGCATATTAAATTCGACGTTTGAAAATTGAGTACTAACATGAACTAGGAACTACGCTACATTGCGTGAAATTGAAACCCGTCTTAAGTCAATTAAGAACATTGAAAAGATCACAAACACTATGAAGATTGTTGCTTCTACCCGTTTAAACAAGGCACAAAGAGCAATGACCTCATCAAGAGTTTTCCGTAAGTCAGACTCTGAGTTCTATGCAAATGCTGAGCCAGAAAAGGTTGAAGGTGAAAAGACTTTGTTGATTGTTGTCTCATCTGATAAGGGTTTGTGTGGTTCTATCCACTCCCAAATTGCCAAGGCTGCTAGAAAGAGAGCTGGCGAATTGAACGACAACGTTGACATTGTTGCTCTTGGTGATAAGGTTAGGGTCCAATTGGCCAGAACTCATGCTGAAAAGCTTAAGTTAGCATTCAACGGTATTGGTAAGGAAGCTCCAAACTTCCACGAAGTCTCCTTGATCGTTGATGAGATTCAAAGATTAGGAAAATACGAGAACACTGAAATCTTATACAACAAGTTTGTCTCTGGTGTTGCTTTCGAGCCATCTGAATTCTCTGTCTACGCTGCTGATGCTATTGAAAAGGCACCAGGTTTGGCTAAATACGAATTAGAATCTGAGGGTACTTCAGACACCTTAGCTGAATTTTCATTAGCTAACTCTATTCTCACCGCTATGGCTGAAGGTTATGCTTCCGAAATTTCTGCTAGAAGAAATGCGATGGATAACGCCTCCAAGAACGCAGGAGATATGATCACCTCTTACTCCATTTTGTACAACAGAACCAGACAAGCTGTTATTACCAACGAATTGGTCGATATCATCACTGGTGCTTCATCTTTGGATTAAGTTATATATTAGTCTCATTAGAAACTTACCTTAAAAATTGCAATACTTCAATAAACTTCTACGACAGAATTATATTAAATACATAAATGTAGATATTAATTACACTATTTCATAGTGAAAGTACTCTATATAGAATTAAGTTAAGATTAAGTTGGTCATGTCAGTCCACTTTTACAAGTCTATATATCCTTCGGATGAAAAGGAAACCTGTTAAAACACCTACTGCTCCAAAAGCAACCCCTGCTATAACGCATACCAAGGCCATATAGGAGAAATATAGTATGGTGCTCGTAATGTCTCTAACATGTAAGTAGAAAAGAAAATAATAAATGGAATATCCATAAACATACCATCCAAGGCTTGATCCAACTCGGAAACAAAGCCAATGCCACTTGGGGTTATTAAAAACTGCCAATGATAAATAAGTTGCAACAATCGTTGTCTCGCATACAATAATCATCAAAATGATTGTTGTTAAAAGAGAAAACCCATACATATAGTAAAATGTAGTCTTCTCCAACCATACGGAATTCAAGATAAACAATAGTTCAACATATACGACTCCAAAAGGAATGAGACCAAAAATCAAAGTGCTGACAATAGGATTCAAAACCCATGAGTATGCTTTCTCTTTTGAAACGGTAGAGAAACTTCTCTTGGGGCCATTTCTTGCAATTGTCATTAAGAATGAATTAGGGTGAAATTTTCTCTTGTTTCCTAGATATCCACCAATGATACCAACTGGGATCTCAACAACAAGTAAAAGTAAGAGCACGACAATTGTTCCAAATGGCAAGGCATTTGAAGACTTCTCAGCCCAAAGGAAAAAGTTTAAAAAGAGAAGAGTAGACAATATAAATACTGGTAAAAGTCCACTGAAAATGATTGAAAGAGACATGTACTTTTTTGGCGAATACTCCGAGTTTAAGTGGTCATTCTTGAACAACTTATGAAAGATGATACCAAAATATGCTGAAATTGATCCTGAAGCAGCCAAGCAGAACAACAGAAAAGAAAAGAAAGTTCCACGGTAGTTACTGAAACCAGACATAGCAGATGAACCGCCGAGCTTAAACTTTGCATTCACAACAAAAAGTAATAGAACTCCTAATCCAGAAACTAAAGTTTGAACTCCACTTGAAACTAGCACAGACATAAGGGTGGAATATTTTGGCTTTTCGAGCACTTCATTTACCAAACCTCTCCATGAGTTGATAGATTTATCATTAGTGGGTAGAGACGAGTTCTGTTTCTGAATATCTTTCTTGAGAGTTTTCAATAAAACAATAGCAACAAAAACTGATAAAAGGAACAACAATACGACAGAATTTGTAAAAGCAAACCAATGCATATGCTCGCCTGACTTATTGTTCTCATTTTCGTAGTAAAGATCCCATCTTGAATCATAATCGATAGAATTATCTTCTCTCCAATATACAGAATAAGTATAAGGAACAACAAATTTTTTCTCTCCCTGGACAAGTTTATGGCCTTGTTCAAAGAGTAACGGCAAGTTTTCATAATTTTTGGAAGCACCAGGGCATTCTTCATTTATGACACTCTTAGGATACACTTCAAAACCAACTATAGAAAATAAACTAGGATGAGTCCTCTCTCTGTGATAACGAATTACTAACATATAGTGATTGTATATGTAAGCAACGTCATCTTTGGCAAATCCCATTGGAAAACCAGCTGCGTAGTATTTATTTTGGCCAGAAACAAACGTTGTTGCTCCAGGCAAACCATCAAGCGACCAATGTATAACATACCCATTTTTGATTAAGGATTCGGCTTTCTTAACGATCCATTCTTTCATCACAACGTCACATAATCTGACGCACAGCTTGTCTACTCCAAATCTCAAGTCATAATTACTCTGTTGGTATCTTTCTCCTTTCAATATTTCACCTAATGATAAATGTATTGGTTGTTTGTTATAGTTTGGGCATACGAATTCCAAATCATAATAACTATATGGTAATTGAGTGTGGTCACTCTCAACCTTATTGACCAAAAGAGGTACTTGATCACCTTTACGGTAGTAGTTTGGTGTATATCCAAAATTAAAGCATTGTATCTTACCAAACAAAGATATTAAAAACACTAAGAATATATAAAACGATGCTTGTTGCAGTCTCATTATGACAATTCAAGTGCAACATACAAAGCTTTATCAGTACAAAAGTGCCTTTAGACCTTCTCAAAATGCAATTTTTCTCTGCTATGCAAGATCTTCGTTGATAGGCTCTGATTTGAATCTTATTTCGAAGAGAAATAAAAAAATTTGGACAATCGCGTATTATCGCAGCTTACAAAATATCTAAATAGTATAAAAATGCTTATCATGAAAAACTACTTATTTCTCCTTTAAAGATTCCATCGCTTCTCTTATCAAGTAATTACCTTTTGGATCTAAGTTCAAAGCTATAGTGAATTCCCTTATAGCTTGGTACTTATCATTCTGGATGTTATACAATTGACCTAATAAGAAATGAACTGAAGCTTCATCGGGGGCCAAATTCTTTAAAATCTCGAAATATCTAAGAGCTTGAGGGAATTGCTGCATAGAGAATAAAAGTTGGGCCTTCTTGAACATAGGAAGTGGATTTAAAGGTTGCAATTTGTTTGCAAGTTCATATTGTCTAAGAGCCATGCTCTTCTTCCCTAATTTCTCTAGGACCATTCCAACACAGCATATTAAAATAATATTGATTGGATTGATAGAAACAGCCTTTCTAAAGTGGTAGTCCGCTTTCTGGTAGTCTCCCAAATTGATATATATCATTCCTATACCGTAAAGAGCATTGTAATGTCTTGAGTCAATAAGTAGACTTATGCGGAAACTCTCCAAGGCCATTTCGTAATTGTCACTTCCAAAATATTCGTGACCTCTAAGAGTATAGGCGTATGTAAAGTTCTCATCCAACTTAATTGATTTATTAAAGCATTTAATAGCTTCATCAGGCTCTCTTATTAAAGAAAAGAGATTTCCTATCGCACACCAAGTGATTGAAGAATGGGGATTCAAATCGTGGAGCTCATTGGCTAAGTAGGTTAACTCGACCTTTTTATGTAAATGCCATAAAAGAGTTGAGTAAAATTCCATATCCTCTAGCCTTGTTCTATCGAGTTTTCTTAATTTAACAAAAAAGTATTCCGATTGCTTGTAATTAACAATCTCATAGTGAAGTCTTCCCAATTTACTGAGAACCCATGGCGTTTCTTTTTCATTTGCAGGTAATGATTCCAAAATCCTAATGGCTTTGTAACAATCATATCTACTCATACATTTAAAAGACTTGGCAAAGACCAAGTACAACTTCATTAAATTTGAGTCTGCTGCTTCAATATCTTTATTAGCCATTATACTCAATGGGCCATTCTTATTATCATTATTGGCGGTTGTTATGAAGCTACTTGAGCTATTTCGTTTCAATCCAGCACGGATATTTGGCTTTTGACTAGATGAATTGATATTATCACTGGAATTGTTAGGATTGGGATGTGAAACCAATCTTGATGTGATCTTTGAATATGTACTTTCTCGCCTTGAATTCTTATCCATCACATCTATGGGGAAGGATGGTTTTGCAAATTCAATCTGATTGGACTTCATATTAGTGGTGTTTGCGTTTGTCTTTCGCAAGGGTGCATCAGGTACTCCAGGCGCCTTCAATCTAGGTGTGGATATTGAGTTATTAAAAGTATCATCAACATGAGAGGTTTCATTATTAAGAGACAATGAATTTGAAAATGGATTCGAAAAGCTATTGAACTCGGCAACTTGTTTCGCCTTAGCACTCTCACTGTCAATGTTTGATACTCCAACTGCATCACTGTTTGATTTATATAATGCCTTAACCTTCACATTAACACCAAGTTTACATAATTCTTGGAACGCATCAAAATCAAAAGGGTTGAACTTTATCGCCAAAGAGAAGTTTAGGGCACTATTCTTTAAATCGCTCATTCCCTTATATAAATCACCTAATAGGTGATAGATTGTAGATGAATCTGGGTATATTGACCTGTTGAATTCATAATTAAATCTTTGTTGAGCAGTGACAAATGTAAATGGACTTTGAGAGCTTGTTGAAGATTTATCATACAAGCTATGAACCTTCAATAGTTGATATATTCCCTCCTTATATCTTTTTAATTTCAAACAACATTTAGCAAACAAAAACGAACATCCTAAATGGTTCATAGATAACAGATTAACCAATTTATTATGTGATGACTTGAATTTACCCTGTCTGAAAAGTGTCAAAGCATATAAATAAATGGAGTCCAAATCATCTCCATCTATAGCAAGTAGCCTTTCACTAGCAAATTCTGCATTAGCATAATTGAAGTTATCTAATGAGTGGATTATGATCGATCGCAAATATTGCTGGTTTGTAGGTTGATCAAGATCTGGCATCTTCAAGCAACACAAAGAAGAGCCTCACAACGATAATAGGTAAGTATGAATTTCTTCGTGGACCTACGATCTAAATTGATCTTGAAGTCCAAATAGTCTTACTTGCATGTTGATCATTAGTGTACAAACATAAACACTACTATTTAACCAATCCTGCATATATCAAGTTCAAGATGAGTTGATTACATTCATTATATTAAGTAGTAAACAGTATATTACAATAACAGCAGCAAATCTACATATATAGATAATGCCTCTGTGTCAATAGATTTTCTTGAAAATTTCATTAAATTTCACCTTGTTTTTGGTTTATTTTTTTTTCACTATTAGGGTTCATTAGCATTATAAAAGGCATTAGCAAGATGCAGTTATGAATTCAAAAAGTAAAGAAACTCAGATTCACTGCTATAAAATTAATAGGTATCACTTTTTAGCTTTAATAAAGAAAGTATGATTTCCAGAACCGTCGTTTGAGTAAGCTAACATTTTTTCTGATTGTTTCTTCTTGCTGCCACTCATAACTCTGCCAGCACTATTGGAGAAAATAGGAGATTTGTTTTCATGGTTTGAATTCTCTTGGCTATCAATGGTGGCCAGGTCAGTATTAGGAGTACTAGATTGAGAATGTTGACCGTTACTTTGGGCAGATTTTGGTGACAAAATTCCTGATGCTAGCAAATAAGGAGAACTAAAACCTGATTGAGACGAAATCTGAGGTGTAGTAGGACCCTTGTGAGATTTGTTTGTACTTGAGGTGTCAACAGATAAGTTTGGTTGTTGCAGACCTTGCTTAGTATAGGAATTTTGTTGTGGAGATTGGAATTGGCCTCCTTGCAGAGTTTGAGGATTTGCAGAAGAAACAGTGGTATTATCTATTGAGTCCATGTTTGGGGATATGGTAGAATCCACTGAGGTTTGACCATCATTAGATTCATTGGAGTAGTGGTTGTAAGGATATCCATCCTCAAACCCATCTCTCAAATACCCTTTAGAACTTAACTCTTCGTCTTTTGATTTCGTTTCTTCTCTAGCTTTTGCTAATAGTTCTTGAGCTTTGCTCAAACTGACAGTTGGTGTTGTACAACTGCTAACAACAGGTACTGAATCATCAATATCAATTGTTGCGGTCATCAAGGCCTTAAGCCACCCTCTCATCTCTTCTTTGGTCTCAACAGCAAAATAATGAGTTTTTGGCTGGGTAAATGTTAATCCTTTTTTGAAACCAGGAGCTGGGGGCACTAACTTGAAACAATATCTTCCTAAACCAGTTGATGAAGCATATATAGCAACATACTTATCGTTCGAACTGGAATCAGTATCGGAGTTGATTGGAATCACCTTATGAGCAGTGATATCAATCAAACCTTTTTCACGCTTGTCACGCAAAGAAGTGAAGTAAGAAAGCCTAGTTCCGTGCAATGTGAAATAACGAGAGCGCCATCCCAAAGTACTTCCGGATTTCTTTGCCATCCACCCACTATAGTTGGCTGTCTTGATTGCTTCATCAGGATTAATTTCACGTATACCCTCTTGAAATGCAGAAGTTTTCAGCTTCTTGGAGGTAGCCAAACCCCGGAAGTTTTGGCTTGATGTTGATCTTAAACTTTTGAATCTCGAGGTAGTTGTTGAGTCTGAAACAGACCTCTTCTCGTCTTTTACATCACTAAGAGGCAGTTTTGGTTGATTTTGTGACTTGTAAGATACAGACTTCAGTTTGGTAGGAGAGCTAGAACCATTAAGATTTTCAATGTCAGTAACAATGGGTGGATTTATCTCCTTTTTAGGTGAAAAAATAACGCTATCTCTCTTTGATTTGACCTGTGGCGATTGAGTACTCTTTGAATTCCTCTTTGGATCCAAGTTACTTTGAGCTGATTTCGCCATCTGAGTTTTCTCTGCTGGATTCTCCTCATTACCAGACAAAAACAGGAATAATGATGAGCGTCTCTTATGCCCTGACATAACGGAAGAGTTCCTACGATGTTGCCTAGCATCCTTTCCAATAGAAGACTGACTAACATCTCTACTATGGCCCCTTACCGACAGCTCATATATAGAAGATGACGGTCTACTGGGAGAAGCCACTGATAATTGGTTTTTCGACACACCATTGGAAGACACACTTCTCAAGTTATAAGGATTCTCTTTGTTTTTAACTTCATTGGGTGTAGTTGGTTCATCAAACCTCTCAGAAGTTTTTCTTAAAGGATGTTCACCTTCTGTGTCCCTGATATGAAAGGATGATGAATTACCGAATTGTGGACTTGAAGTGCGTCCCTGGCTATATGGATGCAGTTCTCTTACATCCGCAGAGGGTAACAACTGACCCATACTTGAAGGTTCCCTGTTAGTCTCAATAGCTTTGCGCAGATCTTTCAAACTTTCTGGGGCCTTAAGTGGAGAGTTGTTTTTCGATCCTAACGGACTAACAAACTCATCTTCTGATGTTTCTGGTTGGATTGAGTTACTCTTCGATTTATTGTTTTTAACTCTCGATGCAATTTCTCTGAGCTTTTCGATTTCCTTGTTAACTTCAAATCTAGTCCCAAATGAATCGATTTCTAATTCTTTCAAATGGGCTAAGTCCAACTCTAATAAAATAGCACCTGTGATCTTGTGCTTCGCAAACTTGTCAGCAACATTCATGTCAAAGCCCAATACAAGAGCAAAATAAGAATATACTTGTTTTGGAGTCCAATTTGTTACCTGCAATGGGTTAATATCATCTGTGAGGGATTGATTAGAGGGGTTCTTTTGATGTTTTGGTCCAGCTGGGGCCAATGATGAGGCAGCCTTTACAGGTGCCGGCACATTTGTCACTGGGGAATTACTTTCCAGTTGTAACTCCATGAGAGCCTGATCAATATCCTTCATCGTGGAGTGGACCTGTTTGCTCGGAGTCGGCTGTTCGCCAGCATCCAATTTTTCAAAAGTTTCTGTTAACTTATTCACGCCTGTTGGTGTAGTATTTTCGCTGTTTGGTTTACTAGTTACTCTTCTGGATCTAGCTCTCAAAAGTGATGTGTTTCCAGGACTATGGTTTTGAATGAGCTGGGTAAACGAATTTGGATACAAACCAACCTCACTAGTCAGTAAATTTCTACCCATATACCAACCATCATTATATTCACTATCATCTGATAACACTTCGACTTTGTCTCCAGGTTTGAGATTTAACTCATCCCCTAGTCTTGCATTAAACTGCTTTATACACAAGTAAATGTCACCGTTCATTGAAGTATCCGTCATTTTGATTTCGTCTATCTTCTGTACAAACACAACGTGACCTTTGTGTACAACGGCTCCCTTGCCACTACGGTAATATAGTCTTTCTTTTTAGTTGTCGCCTAAAAAACAATATGGGGTGTCGTCTTATCCTAATTTCAGTGAACCAAGTACGAATAACCTCCACTCAAACTATTAACTTTTTTTATCTCCCAGAAGTTAACTTAAACACGTTAATATCTTTGAACCTTATTCCAAAGAGTTTAATGGAAAAATTAATTTATTTTACCTTTAATAAAACTGTGGGTTCCTTTTGTTTATACTCTTTCGGCCGGCTCAGCTTTTTGATATGTTCGTTTTTTTTTTCGGTTAGGATGAGAATGTCTTACGTAATCAAGATTAGCACTAATACACACTATCGCTATCTACAACATGCCATATAGCCGTTACAAAGAGCCTTGAATAAGCAGAGTACAACTAAGGAAATAGTTATTATTAATAAAATAATACGAGATCAGGTTTTTGAGCAATATCTGTTCACTTAACAAGTGTGCAGTCAAAAGGAGAACATTTTGTGAATCTGATCCTCGATTAGATAGTAAGCAAGCGGGAGAGAATTAATTTAGCATATAAGTCTTAGGGCTATTCTTTTGGCTTATTCAGTTTGAAATCAAATGCCACCACCGACATCACCTAGTAGTGATTCTCCTAATGCATGGGAAATTTCGAACTCGGTGGTTTCAGATGACTCATTAGAAAACGATCATACACGGAGTAACCTAAGAGAGGAGCGAGGCACCAGGCTAAACACTCTTAATTTATTATCCAATTTTATATTACGATCCGGTGGAGTGCATGATACCGGAACTAATGGTGGTTGGAGAAATAGGTATAGCACTGTTAATGATGGGCATTTACACGTCAATGAAATACCCATTGAGATACGAAATATTAGCTTTGAAAACAGTAACGATAATAACAGTTCAGTAAGTGATATTGATGATAACGACAATATGGATCACGATTATGAAGAAAACGATTACCAGTATGTTGATGATGACGATTATGACGATGACGATAACAACCACGATGAGCAAATTGAAGCTGAGGACGATATAGAGGAAGACGAAACTGAAGAAGCTGAGTTGAGATCAGATGTTGAATCAAATGAGATTTTATTGCTTTCGTCTGCTCGTCAAAATTACACCAATACCAATACTTTAATATCGTCTGCTGGAGATACTAATCACGGTGGCTTACCTTTAAGACGTCAAAATGCAGTTCGCTTTAGATCCAGGGGCAATATTTCAGAAAGAAGTGATAATTCCTTAAGGGCTAAGCTAAATACAGAAGCAAGCATAATTCATAGAGACATCCAAAAACTCTTGAATGTGATCAAATCTTTGAATTATTCCAACGGACTTTCGCCCATTTTCAAGAACCACTCAATACTTCACACACATTGCGTCAAAGTCGATAAGGAAACAAATGAAAATATGTTTTCAAGTCTTGATTTGGTAATGGATAGATTCATGACAAAAAGAAAATCTGGTCAATTATGGCAACCGATCAAACAATCAGTTGAAGAAATGCCGTTGAGTGTTCATAAAAGAAAGGCATCATTTTCTAACTACAGGCAAAATAAAAAACAAAAAATTAGGACAAATAGAGACGCTGGTCTTGCAGCTTATGAGACAAAACAGGCAAATAGGCTTAACTTGAGACAATTATCTTTTGCTGATAAAAGTAGAATTATGGATGTCATGTTTAGTTCATTCTTAAAGGAAGGCTCTACATTTAGTCTAAACGGTTCGCAAAATATATCAAGTGATAATAATTTAGACTTGATATTCACCTCTGTTGGCTATAAGGAGAAGGGGTTAGAGGGTATGTTTTCAGTATCAACTTCAGAACGAACTTCGGTCGGGCTTTACTATTTTATTTCAAGAAAATTGCAACAAACTAAACATTTCTTTATAGGAACCGATCTTGGTGTAGATAGTTCACCAAGAAGCAAGTTATTATCTAAGAAGATGAAGATTTTGGACCGCCTTAATGAAGACTTGACTTTGGATAAATTTGTTTACCCTGAAAGTAAAAAATTACTCAGACCATTTATGATCCCATTTGATGGTAAATTGATTGATTTTAAAACTAATGATCTAAGATTTCTTTCACAGATTAATATGCCTACAAATATCAGAATCAGATCTCTTCACTTTGCTCGTACAAAATCAGCCAGAGTGAGGTTGCAGTTGTCTGAATGGATGAGAATACAGCCATTTAAACTGTTCAAGGAGTCGTATTTTATTCAAAGATTGTCCAAACTCGAAGAAACTTTAAAATCGTTTTGTAAGTCCAACATGACAAATAGTTTGAAGCAAGAACATATCGAAACTGCGAAGGGTTTGAAATTGAACGCTTATGACTTAACCAAAGATTTTGACTTTATCAAGAATAGAAAGGTGCCGGTTCCCTTCATAGAAAATGAACAAATTAAAAGAGAGTTTGCCGTCAATGGGTTTAAATCTAACTTTTTCATTCAAGATTGGCAGAGAGCACTAAGTGATAAATTAACAGAATTTGTTACTTGCCAAAATAATTGTTTGCTTAATATTCAGCTGAACTATATTTTATTTACATTGACCGTCGATTTGAGCTCTTTAATTGATAAGCTTATAAGCTATACTTTGGGTTTCGCTACTCCTGATTTGGCAATGAAATACGAAGCGATTTTGAATAGTTATTCGGGTAAAGGAACTGATGAAGACGCGAAGAAAGCCATCTTGTTATGTTCATTAAATCGCAAAACTGGAAAAATTGAGATCCATAACACAAGAGCCTATCTAAGTTACAAAAATGTGTACCAGTCCGATTTCCAAGTTTCAAGAGCAAGTATAGGAAGATCAGGTCTCTTCTCAGGCTCTACTAACGATCACGAATCCAATCAAAGTATGGATTTTGATGATTTATTTTCCTCCGATGATAGTGACACTGATGATAGTATTAATTTACATGCTAGACATGAAAACCCTTATGATGAAGATATAACAACAACTTTGGAAGGATCTATTAAGAGAAATACGATTAACACCTCGCTAGGTGGAGGAAATCCTAGTTATACAGTAGTATGAATTGCAGTAATGTCATTAATGTATGTTATTTTTGTTATGCTAGTAATATGAACACGTATTTGTCTTAAATTTTACCAAAATCCCCAGCCACCTTTTCCTTCTCTTCTGTCCTTCTTTCTCTTCCTGAAAAAATCTTTGGTACATTCTCTGTAGGCGTCGAAAAACTCCTGGCAAACGAGTCTATCATCCTGGTTTCTCAAAAGACAACTTATGGATGCCTGTCTACTTTCTTCACAAGGATCGTAGTATTTAGATGGTTCTTTCATCGTCCATCTATATTTATGTCTATGATTTACTGGGTTATCTGGATAGAACTTATAATTATCAACACCACCTTGAGTGAAGTCAACTTTATCTTTCTCAGTGATAACTTTGTCAGTCAATTCCTCCTTGGGAATATTCTTTGTAGGCTGTTCCTTTGGAACCTCAATCTTCTCTTGTTCTTTTGACATGATTAATTGTAGCCTTCAAAACCTAAAGCTTTCCGATATTCGAAGTTATATTAAGGAAACGATTTCTGGTAATTCGGTTCTGCAGGTTATAGAGATGATCTAAATTCAAATCTATACTTCCTCTAAACACTGAAAACTTCGTTAAAGATAGTCAAACGAAATGGGATCACAGCCAGTTGTATTCTTAGAAGATTCGGAGGCAGCCCCTTGTCAACGGTGTAAAGTTGAATCAGCTCTTCTTTCCACAAGAAATGAAAAATTTTGCAAGCAGTGCTATCTTAGATTTGTCAGAGGTAAGCAGAGAAAGCAAATGCAAGATGACAGATATAGAGTCAAGTATGGAGATGTAGCAGAGAGGCTTGGTGTCCAGAAAGTTTTGCTTACGCTTTCAGGAGGGCCATCTTCTACTGTTTTAATGGATGTTATTGGCAGCTTGTTGCAAGAGCAATATGAGACGCACAAGGGAAAGCAAGGTTTTCAATTAATAATTTTGAATTTAGATGAATACGAGCTGAAATCATTGAATAAGAGCATGAAGGATGTTATTCCACATTTAGTCGAGAGGTTTCAACCAGCAGAAATCCACTATAAAATATTATCTTTAGACTCTTTCATTCTTGACCAAGAATCTATAATGTCTATCAAAATAAGAAACGATTTTTCTGGTATCGGTGGGTTGTTAGATAATAGAGAAAACTTTAATATGAAGCAAATCTTAGACTCCTGTCCCAACAAATCGTCTAGAGAAGATTTACTCACTATAATATATGACGAACTCATTCTAAGAACTGCCTATTTGGAAACTTGTCAGACAATTTTGTACGGACACAGCATGACAAGGATAGCTAATGAGATTATATCATTAACTGTGAAGGGTAGAGGGCATTCTATACATAGCACGGTTTCTGATCATCAAGCAGAATACCGTGGAAGATCAATTCAAATCATATATCCTTTAAGGGAAATCCTCTTTGCAGAAGTGCAGGCCTATATAGAAGTCGCTTCGTTGAAAGAATATCTTGTCGAATCCACTGCTGCAAAGTCTAAGGTTACCAAAAATATGACGGTACGTGATTTGGTTACTCAATACTTTACTCAGTTGGATGCTACTGGATATGCATCTACAGCTTCGACGGTTGTTAAAACCGGTGAGAAGTTAGGTGCCCCTAAGTTTGATAATGAGCCTTCCAAATGTCAAGTCTGTGGGACTGATATTCACCAAGATCCTAAACATTGGTTGCGTACCATCACTGTGACAGATCCTGCAGATGTGGTCACTGATGAGGAACGTGCATATGTTGATCTATACAAGAAAGAGCTTGTGAATGATACTCTGGCTGCACATAATGAAGTTCCATTAAATATATGCTATGGATGTACAGTTACATTAGCATCGATGGACAATATCTCATCTATCATTTGGCCAGTACGAGGCTCCAATCATGATGATCAGGATATAATCAATGAATATATATTAGAAGATCTGGAATAGGTATATAGAGATAATTTATATTTAACTTGGGTTACTACCTTCTGTAAATTTTAAAGAATTTGGAACAAATTTTGCAATATCCGATCAATTTTGTGATACCTAAATGATTTGTTTTATGCAAACACCAATTAGATAATAAAAAGTGATAAGACGTGACAAAAGCATATAAAAGTCAAAATGAAGGTATTAAGATCATCTATAATACTCTATAATACTCTAAATAGTCTATTACGCTTTATGGCCACTTTGATCTGCTTAAAAATGGTTTACGACATCTAGTTGCAACAAAAGATTATCTTGTCTCGATTAGTCGCGGATACTAACACAAAGTCTATTTTATATATTAGAATTAATTGTCCCTTAGAATAATATTGATACAAGTTAAGAACTTTTACATAATGTATGCTCCTAACTTGTTCTCAAATGATCTATTCACATTCTGGAGTCAGAAGGAAGGAGTTTATCCACTTCTTACAGGAGAAAATGGATATAAAAATGGCCAAAGTGGGGCAAACAACGAAAACATAGAAGATCAGAGACGACATGCAAAACATCTATTTGCACCTCCATTAATAGCATATTCAACAGACCGTCCTGGTCCCAGCATTAAACAACTAGAATACACTATCCAAACAGGCAGCGACCATAACACATCATTGATAACACCTTTAATTCAAAGAGAACTGGATCAGCTTCTAAACATTCGAAACTTTGGATACAGTACGATTCGGCCCATTGGAATTGGAAAGACCATGGAGCAGATGAGACAAGAAGGATCCAGGCAATATAATACGAGTGAGCAAATTGATGAACCCTCTTTCATTCCTACTGCAGAAAATACTAGTGGAATTGCACCAGACAGTTCAATAAATGATGCAAGCCAGCTTGATGCAATAAACCTCGCCAATCAACCAAATTACAACGATTTAGATGCTCAAATACCAAGTGCAGATGCGTTTGATAATGACCAGGAGGAAGATGATTTTGGAACGGATCTGCAGGATGAAGACTCCCAAGGTGCCGACTTCGATAATGCCATAGATGAGGACGAGGGATTCATGGCAGAGGAAGTGGAATACCAAGATGATCATAGTCTAAATACCGAAACAAACTATACTTCCGGTTTATTAATTAATAGCGGCGCATCTGCAACTACTGGTACCATGACTACTTCAAACACCGGCAGGACTGTCACTACAAATCCTACTACAGTATCTAACACCGGAATACCTCAAATAGAACTCACAAATAATAGTGGCTCCAGCTATCCTATGTCACAAATACACCCAGCATCTGATGAAGAAGGCGAAAACCTCGATATGATCATTGATACGAATTAAATTAAACCTATATATACATATGCTACCTAGCACCGGTTATATGTGCATTTATTGCTTTAATATTATCCACCTTAGCAGTTTGTAAATGGATTGCAGGAATCATCCAGCGGCCACAAGAACACCTGGAACCCTTCCAACTGTAGGCACCGACTTTAGAACTGCACTTTGGACATTGAAATTTACCCTCGATTTCTGCCTTGCCCTGAAGTTCATCTCTCATCCAAGCAAGAGGTTCCAGTAGGAAATAATGAGAACACAGCGAAGAAGCTGCAAAAGCTGATATGACTCTTCTTGAATTTGGAGCAGTTTTGACGAATTGCGATTGACGTGAGCTCAAATCTGGTGGATCATGTGCCTCAACATGCGAACCAAGTGCAAGAACTTGTCTACATCTTCGACAACGAAGCTCGCCAGAGTCAATGTGAGAATCAAGAGTTTCGTCAGTAGACTCGGACTTTTTTGCATATATATCAAGGTTCCTAAGACCCTCTCCTGAAGGGTCCAATGCCAACGAATTCGTAACCTGAAACTCACGATAGCGAGAATCAGACGGATCTACCTTGCATTTCATCTCGCCATATAGTTTAAGTTGTTTGATGAAGCCTTCATTGGGTTCAGCTGAAGGATGTCTTCTTCTTACGGCATAAATTCCCTGTTCGTAGGTGAACTTGTACTTGTACATCAAATATGCAACCACGAATGCAACTGACCTCGAGACACCCTGGGAGCAATGCACAAGAACTGCACCCTTATGTGCCTTGATATTCTTATCTTCCTCTCCAGGGAATAATGCAGCGTCGATAAATTCGTTGGTTTCGGCAAAATGCTCAATAATGTCAGTAGTTATCTCATCCGTTATCTCTAGCTGTTTATGCACGTATTCGTC
Organism: Priceomyces castillae; assembly: GCA_030574375.1. Taxonomy (NCBI): domain Eukaryota; kingdom Fungi; phylum Ascomycota; class Pichiomycetes; order Serinales; family Debaryomycetaceae; genus Priceomyces; species Priceomyces castillae. The sequence goes on from JAJMEX010000007.1 coordinate 68,544, forward strand.
TTTTATTGCCCATGGAAGAGGCCCTGGAACCACAGAAAGTATATGCGTGATCTTATGCGCTTTAAAGTCATCATGGCTATTTATATCATCGATAGAAGACACATATATCCCCCCAAGAACATTTATCATGTCTAACAGGTCCTATATAGTGAGATGACTTGATTAAAAAAATAGATTGATCTATACACTATAATTTGCATAGTCACTTCACTCTTTTTGCCATAGAGCACTACCAAGGTCGTGTTAAAAACCCAAAAGAAATTGACTGAACGGCGCACGCAACCATCCGGTAACTGTCAGGTAGTTACACTTTGAATTTCACCCGGCTACCCGATTCGTAGTAAGACACGGTGGGTGCGACTTAACTACTCAAGACCTCCACACAACAGCTAGTTAGCATCTTCGACTCCTAGGGCCATCATACTCTTAGCGAACCGCGTAAAACATGTAAGCCACATATGCTATCTGTGCCATCTGCACCACGCTCACTTTAGCCGTCGGCACATAAATAACAGACCACGACCGAGTTCCATTATGACATTGTCAGCAGGACAACCTGCAAGCTAGCAATAATAATAACCTTAATAATATTGACGGGTCCTACTCGCAAAAGCTCCCTGTCGTCACAAACGATGCAGCCAATCTTCGATCTGTCCGCAATTTCCATTCTTACATGCGGGCCCCATCCTCAAGGATTTCTTGTATTACTCCGAAATCTGGGGTTACGCACAAAGTCGACGAGAAAATTTCCCGAGAATGTCGCTGACAACACATTTTTCCACCAGTTCCGTTCAGCCAGTCAACGTTTATCCAATAAAAACGGTTCCCCAGAGTCTCCTGAGCGCATTTGTGACATGTTGTTTAACAGATAATTTATAATCATGAACACCATTTGCTATTAGCTTGTAGTCGTAGAGGTCACGTACCACCCGCACGGTGCGCAACGGCTCTCTTAACTGCTATAGGCATCTCTTCGGGGGGTCGGCGGGACACCCCCACAAAAAACCCATTCTAGAGTTACGCCAATAACGAATAACGTATGACGTATAGAGGACGGTGTTTATGCATTAAGCTCCGGGCGTAGAACGCCTAAAGCCTATTGACCCACGGTATACACATAACAATGTCCTGTTAGCTTCATCTGATCTTTGATTCCCGACCGGAAAACTAGCGTTTGATTGGCCCGTGAATCTTCCTGCGGGTAATTCGTAGATGTGCCAGTCATGCCGACTGGAAGAGTATTTAAATATCCTTGTACATCCAATGCCTAAGTTGAAGTTTTCAATAAACCTTCGGTATTCGATTACACGATTGTTAGAATTATTAAGAAGTAGATAAAGAGAAATGTCTATCCGTTCTGTTCACCGTTCCACTACATTAGCCAAGCGTGCTTTGGGAGGAATTCGTACTTATGCCTCAGCTGAACCAGTAAGTAACTAAATCTATGAACGCAACCATTTCTGTGGGAGTATGATCCATACAGCTCAATGGATGTGAATCTGTTTAAACTATTTGACTAACACGTAATAAAGACTCTTAAGGCTCGTTTGGCCGAGATATTGCCAGAAAAGGCCGAGGAAGTAAAGCAATTGAAAAAGGAACATGGTAAAACTGTAAGTATGGTTTTTATCTACAGTTAACATACTGGCTTGTTTAAGGAGAGCGTATATCATTACATGAAGCTTGCTATTTCCTCAAGTGAAATTAGACGTGTTCAGTGTTCAGTTAAAGGAAGTATAGTGCCGCGTTGACGGCATTTCTTACTTTCTGTCTGTCTGTCTGACCAATGCGCAAACCGAAATATGCCCGTTTTTCTGGGGGCATTTTTTGTGAGAAGTTACACAAAGACCCCAGGAATTGAAATAGTTTCAAATACTAACAGATTTTAGGTTATTGGTGAAGTTTTGTTAGAGCAAGCATACGGTGGTATGCGTGGTATCAAGGGTCTTGTTTGGGAAGGATCCGTTTTGGACCCAATCGAGGGTATCAGGTTCAGAGGTAGAACTATCCCAGACATCCAAAAGGAATTGCCAAAGGCTCCAGGTGGAAATGAACCATTGCCAGAAGCTTTATTCTGGTTGTTGTTGACTGGTGAAGTTCCATCTGACGCACAAACTAAGGCTTTCTCTGAGGAATTGGCCGCTAGATCTGCTTTGCCAAAGCACGTTGAAGAGTTGATTGACAGGTCTCCATCTCACTTGCATCCAATGGCTCAATTCTCCATTGCTGTTACTGCTTTGGAATCCGAGTCCCAATTTGCTCAAGCTTATGCTAAGGGTGTTAACAAGTCAGAGTACTGGAAATACACTTACGAAGATTCTATCGACTTGTTGGCTAAATTGCCAAACATTGCTGCCAGAATCTACAGAAACATCTTCAAGGACGGTAAGTTGACTGCTGTTGACAGTTCCTTGGATTACGGTGCTAACTTGGCTCAATTATTGGGTTACGGTGAAAACCCAGAATTTGTTGAATTGATCAGATTATACTTGACCATCCACTCTGATCACGAAGGTGGTAATGTTTCTGCTCACACCACCCACTTGGTTGGTTCTGCTTTGTCATCTCCATTCTTGTCCTTGGCAGCAGGTTTGAACGGTTTGGCCGGTCCATTGCATGGTCGTGCTAACCAAGAAGTCTTAGAGTGGTTATTCCAATTAAGAGACGAATTAAATGGCGATTACTCCAAGGAAGCTATCGAAAAGTACTTGTGGGAAACCCTTAAGGCTGGTCGTGTTGTCCCAGGTTACGGTCACGCTGTCTTGAGAAAGACTGATCCTCGTTATACTGCTCAAAGAGAATTTGCTTTGAAGCACATGCCAGACTACGAATTGTTCAAATTGGTTTCTAACATCTACGAGGTTGCTCCAGGTGTCTTGACCAAGCACGGTAAGACCAAGAACCCATGGCCAAATGTGGATTCTCACTCCGGTGTTTTGTTGCAATACTACGGTTTGACTGAACAATCATTCTACACTGTTTTGTTCGGTGTTGCTAGAGCTTTCGGTGTTTTGCCTCAATTGATCTTGGATCGTGGTCTCGGTTTGCCAATCGAGAGACCAAAGTCGTTCTCTACTGAAAAGTACATTGAATTAGTCAAGAACATTAAAGCTTAAGATGCAAACATAAATTAGGAGATTAAAAACCTTCTACTTGAGTAGAAAACCTGTCGTCTAAAATTCTATTTATTTTCGGCTTCTATTTATTTATGCATACGGCTTTGTTTTTAAGAATTCTTTTTGTTATTTGGCTATTTTTATGTGTAGTTTTAGTTTATGTAACGAATTGATGAAATAGCTATTATTTGAAGTACTGTAGAGAATCTCGAGATTTTTTTTCTCATTGTAGAAAGAATGAAAAATTAAAGATCTTATAGTAAGTAATAAAATTAATGGCATATTGTTCTACAAGAAGGTTCTCTAGCATTGCTAGAACCTTTTTGGAAGGGAAGATACTGTACTCTAAAACATTAAGTTTACCAAAATCTTCATTTGGACCTAAAGTTCCATCTGCGGAGGAAAGTGCTTTATTGATAAAACAAACTAGTCATGATTTATATGATTGGCAAAGTAAGAGAAATGACCATTCACAGGTTTTCACACTTCATGATGGTCCTCCATATGCTAATGGGGACCTTCATCTTGGGCATGCAGTCAACAAAATCCTAAAGGATATCATAAATCGGTTTGAACTTATCCACAACAATTCTAAAGTCAACTATAAGCCGGGATGGGATTGTCATGGATTACCTATTGAATTAAAAGCTATTCTGAGTAGCGAAGATGCTTCTAAGCTTCTGCCTGTGGCTATTAGAAAGCTTTGTCGTGACCTTGCCTCGACCATGATTGAGAAGCAACGAGAACAGTTTCTTGATTTTGCCGTGATGACTGATTTCAACGATCCCTATGTAACGATGTCACATGAATATGAGATACAGCAATTGAGAGTGTTTGAATTACTTATGAAGAACGGCTTACTTTCAAGGCAATTAAAGCCAGTGTGGTGGGGATGTGAAACCCAAACTGCCTTAGCAGAGGCCGAATTGGAATATAATGACAAACATAAATCCATTGCAATTTATGTAAAATTTCCATTGGCATCCAATAAGCTAAAGGACCATATCACTTCAAAATATCCACATGTCTCATTGGGCAACAATGATCTAAAATTATTGATCTGGACTTCGACTGCATGGACAATTCCAGCTAACAAGGCAATATGTGTTCACGAAAACTTGACATACACCCTTATTTTCAATGAAACTACTAATGAACATTTAGTTGTTGCCGAAAATATGGCAGACAATCTTATTAAACTTAATAAAGACTTTAAGCGTTACGATGAGCTGGTGGTAATAAATGGTGCAGAATTGATTGGCTTAACGTATACAAATCCAGTACTTGGCCCTTCGGTAGAGTTTCCGGTACTTCATGGTGACCATGTGTCTGATATTGCGGGTTCAGGATTAGTTCATACGGCTCCAGCACATGGTCATGACGATTATTTAGTTGCCCTTAAACACAACCTAAATATCGAGTCATCAGTTGATGAAAAAGGATTGCTAATTAGGGACAAAATTCCTCAAGCATTCCAACACTTATCAGGAAGAAAGGTTACGACAAAGAGTCTTCTTAAAGATTGTATTAAATTGTTAGAGGAAAATGACATGATTTATCTTATCAATGAAAAGTTTGTTCATTCTTATCCTTATGATTGGAGGTCTAAGACCCCAGTAATACAAAGATCCACTCATCAGTGGTTTATAAATATAGCTAAAATACAGGAGCTGGCTATCAAATCTTTGGATGAGGTTGCTTTCTATCCTGAATCGGGGAAAAATAGGTTGACTCTGATGTTAAAAAATAGAAGTGAATGGTGTGTTTCAAGACAAAGAACTTGGGGTGTACCACTTCCTATCATATATCACAAAGAATCAGGGGATCCACTTGTCAGTGACTCAGTTGTGGACTATGTGATTAATCGTATCGATGAATTTGGTACCGATGAATGGTTTGTAGAGGAGCAGGATATTAAGAGATGGCTTCCAGATAGCCTCAAAGAAAGATCCACAGAATATATAAAGGGTCGTGATACAATGGATGTTTGGTTTGATTCTGGTACCTCATGGACAACTTTAGATAAACAATGGATGCAGACTGTGAGAAACGATGAATGCTTAGCTGATGTCTACTTGGAAGGTAGTGATCAACATAGAGGCTGGTTCCAATCCTCTTTATTGAATAAAATTATAGCCTCAGGTATTAATGGAGAGGACTTCAAAGCAAGAGCCCCATTCAAGCAAGTTGTGACACATGGTTTCATATTAGACAAAAAGAATGATAAAATGTCTAAATCCAAAGGTAATGTAATTTCTCCAAAACATGCTATTGACGGAGGAGGTAAACCACTTCTCCCAGCACTTGGTACTGATGGTTTAAGATTATGGATTGCATCCTCAAACTATAACTCTGACATTACTGTTAGTAGTGAAATTCTTTCTAGAATCTTTGAAAACGTGAAGAAGTTCAGAGTGACATTCAAATACTTAATTGGAAATTTAAATGACTTTAAACATCCAGTATCCTACGAAAAACTTAGTTTACTCGACAAATTTGTACTTTCAAGGCTCTATGGATTACAAACAAGGTGTATTAAGTACTATAAAGAACATAACTTTTTGAGGGTTGTTAAAGAAATCAACACACATATGAGTACAGAACTAAGTGCTTCCTACTTTGATATTTCAAAAGACAGTCTTTATACAGATAATAAAGAATCAATCAAAAGAAGAGGAATACAGACTGTCTTACAGGAAATTTTGAAGACTTACATTGGAATTCTCGCTCCAATTCTTCCTATTATGACACAAGAAATATGGAATGAATATTCTAAGCTTTTTGAGATAAAAGAAACCTCTCCTTTTATGTTGGGTACTTGGGACAAAAATTACGCTTTACCTTCAAAATATGCCAACGAAGTGGTTGAAGCAGACTTTAAAAGCCTTTGGAAAATCAGAGATACAGTTTTTAAGAGTTTAGAGACTTTAAGGAATGAAGGTGCGTACAAGAACAAATTAGAACTTATCATTAATTTAAACGTTGAAGAGGGCCTGGATTTGTATAAGCTTTTGAGTGCACATGATGAGTTCTTGTGTGATTACTTTTTGGTATCCCAAGTCACTATAAATCAACCCATAATTCGAGATAATGCTTTTAGGCACAAATTTGCAATTACAATGAGTGAAGAAGAATTGGAAGGTGAGATTACATCTTCTTCAAACTCAAAATGTCCAAGGTGCTGGAAATTTGTCTCAGAAACTCCAGAATCACTCTGTAAGAAGTGTGATACAGTCGTAAATCACAACTAGAATTGTAAATAATTTTAACTTTATCAAGTATCTGTACATAGTAAAATAACTATAATATTAACGTAGTTAATAAGAGTTAAATCTATTCTTAAAAAATTGATGTTGGGATCAAGTTGAACATCATTACTTTATACTGACAACAAAGAGAGCTTTATAAGCTTGTTAGTTATGATATTATTGTCTTATAATTATTGTCATATATAACTCCCTATTAAATCGTGTGGTGACCATATGTTCCTGACGATGTCTCGCTAATTTGAAAAGTAGAACAGAAACACGAAAAAATGGTTTCCCACCAGATTCCTTGCACCAATTGTTAAGAGGATTCAACCAATATTTGCAGCGTTCCTTAGCACTATGAGTGTTGTATTGAAGAAAAAAATCTCTAGCTTTAATGAGAGGAAATACGCTTTAGAAACGTCTTATTTGCAGCTAAGTGATGAATTTGAAAAACTAGGTCAAAATGACGATAAACTTCATAGAGACTATGAACTACTTGCTGAGCTAGATGAAATACTCTTCGAGGTGCAATATGAGCGATCCTTAGCAGAATTATCAAAGAGTAACGATCCTCTGAAGGAGCTTAATCTCCAGAAGATCTCTGATCTTAGTGAGAAGCTTGAAGGACAGATAGATATTCCTGTTCTTATAGCAAAAGTACCAAAGCTTGCTATCCTCAGAAGGCAGCTAATGGAAAGTGCAGAAGAGGCAGGTAAACTCACACATCAGATAATGTTGTCCAAACCCATATCTAAGAGATCTGCTGAAGAAGTTGCAAATTCCAATAAGCGACCAAAAACGCAGCCATCACCTTTAACATGGTTAGATAGTGCTCAATGGAGTAAGGAGCATGTCAAGTATATATTTGAGGGAACTCAAGGCAAGAAAATCACAGCAGAAAAGACAACCGGGGTCCAAGAATTATTTAAAGACAAACTTGGTGTTATAATTAGTGGAAGAGCAGTGTTTTATTTCTTCCTTCATTATGGAATACGGGCATTACCAGTTGACTGCAAGAAGCTCAATTCGGCATTTGACGAAGCATACTTGAAATACAAAGATCTTGCTACTCCAAAAAGATTTGAAGCCATTAGAGCTCATATTAAGTCCAGCTTAAATTTGCATATTAGTAAAAATGATACATCATGTGGAATACAATTTCGCGATGTTCTTCTTAAAGTATATGGTTCAGTTAAAGAACCTGAAGATAACCTTAACATCGACTAATTTGATTTGAGCTCCCCATTTTCTCAAAGCAGATGCTACCACAGCTTCGTTTTCCACAGGGGAAAGTGAACAAGTTGAATATACCAATCTTCCACCTTTCTTCAATAACTGCAAACCTCTATTCAAAATGTTGACTTGTAATGAATGTAATCCTATAGCATTTCCAACTGTGAAATCCTTCCATACATTTACATTCTTTCTCATTGTTCCATCTCCTGAGCAAGGAACATCGCACAAGATTCTATCGAACTTCATGAATTCTGCAGCATCATTAAGCTTGATTTTTGGGAAAAGTTGAGCATCATGATTGACAACCATGAAGTTTGGAGAGTTTAATCTCTTGACCTGATGAACCAACATATGAGATCTCTTGTAATCTGAATCGTTAGCCAATACAAAACCAGTAGGTAACTGATTTTCATCGTTTGCATGTAATGCTTCAACCAACTGAGCAGTTTTGGATCCTGGAGCAGCACACATGTCCAAAACATAATGATGTGGCTTGACATCCATCAATAATGGAGGAATCATAGAAACGGCTTCCTGTCTAGAGATGTTACCAACTTCTGTTTCGATAACCAAGAAACGCTGGGTTTTGGCAAATTCTTCATTTTTTCTAATGACTGCCTTAGATACATTTAATTGCCAACCAAGTTGATTTGGGTAGTATGCTAAGTTTTTTGGTTCAAGCTTGACACCTTCAAACTCCACATCTTTAAGTTTGGAAACATGTTGCTCTATGAAATTGTTTTTAATTTCTTCAGCATGAGCCCTTGAACCAGTGATTCTGAAAGTGAGAGGTAAAGTCTCTTGACAATGCTTTTTGAAGTCTTCCCATTCTTCTTCAGGGATTATTTTCATTGCCTTGTAATACTTCTCCCATTTTTCATTCTCTTTTACAGTTTCAGTCCACTGCTCCCTATCGTTGCTTCTGCTTCCAAAGCCTTTTTTGTTGCCACCTTTGTTCTTTCTGAAGTTCCTCTTACCCATATTATATATTTGTCTTACGGCCCTTTGAATATTTGGCATTCAACAGTTCTTAGCAGATGTACTGATAAATTGTAAAGCTTTCAAAACTTTTTCAGACTCCAGCGAAGAGGTCGTGTGGGCTCGTAACCTTATTTTCGAATTATACTGATAAGTGAAAATAATTGACTAATTTTTATCTACCATTCTTCGAGTCTTTCGAGTATCTTCTTATAAAATGCTTATGATATTAGTCTATTATTTACTCCTACCGACATTAATCGTCTATATATGTCATATTATGATCAAAAAGTCTTAGAGACTTTTGATGTTATCGCGTACATTTATTAAATCTTTTTCTATACTGTACTTCTTCGCTACCAATATTGGCATTTAATTAAGTATAAACTTACGTAAATCGTTCATTGGAATCTCTTTGAATATATCTCTGAAGACTAATATTGTTTCAATTTTACTTTTATTAGAAATGAAATTTTCATAACACAATGATAAGAACTGAAGGAGGCCTTTCCTTTCTTTTTTTTTAGTTTGATTGGTTTGCTATTATTTTCCTTTCCCATTGCTTACTTACTGAGCTGAAGGCAAATTAACTATCCAAATCTAGAAAGATTCAGCGGTTTTGTAACTTTCTCAGTGTAATAAAGTGGCTAAAAATATCCGTCATTAGAATCTCCATTACCAATTCCTGCTGTTAATGTATCAATATCCGCATCATTATTAGTAATTTCTTTAGCTAATTCATCAATATTATGATGTGGATTGGATGCGTTATCATTTGGATCACTTATGAAATCATCATATCTATAATCTTCTTCTTTATGAGCAGGTAAATTCGCCTCCTCGTTTGTATTTTCTGTTTCTCCCTCTTGTTTTACTTTTCTTTCTCCTTGATTGTCACCGAAATTTTGGAAAAAAGGATCTGGTGACCCTATGGAGCTCGTCAGGGATTCATTAGATCCAACTGCGCTATTTACGTTTGTAGCTGATGTTGAGTCGAGTTCATGGTGTTCAAGTTCTGGATGATGGGTGTTACCATTATAATATTCTCGTTCAACATGATCCACATTTAATGGTGAGTTTGATTGTGACAGTTGCAGATTTGAACCTCCAGCACTTTCAGGTACTTCGTTAACAGAGAGCTTTGCTCTCTTAGAGGATCTTGTCTCACCCCTTTCTTGCTTAATAGCTTGCTGTTCTCTGTACTTGGCCAAATATATCTTTAATACCTCTGCGTAGTTCTCGAACCCTAAGTCATGCATAGAATACAAAATATCTTCTCCATTTATAGTTTTCCTCTTCTCGCGAAGACACTTATCACTAGCTTCACTTGTGATAAACGAAATATACTCAGAAACACACTCTTGCATACATTCCTTGGCGTCCTTGGAAACCTTAGCTGTGGTGGGTAGAGTATTCTTCATAAGCCTTGCAACATTTGCAATCGGTAACCAACGATCTTGTTCACGAAGTTCAACGTCTTGAGGGTTTATATTATTAGGTTCCATTCTGACCGGTGTTAACTCTAACGCTTGTAGAATTTAGAAACCAAAAAGCTGTTAGTTATGTTAGGTAAATTTAGTAATTTGATGCTTTCAGTCCAATAGTAATTTGTTTTCTGTCTGATTACTTTAAGCTCTTTGATTAATGGCTATTCAGGTTATAATGGTGATATTTTCGACCAAAAAACTACTCTACATCAGTTCGATAATTACGCAGCGGGGTGCGAAATTCTCATCACTAAATACAACATGCCGAGCTATATCCACTCACACTAATAATCTAGCAGCCGTTCTACTTGACAGGTGTAGATGCCATGATGACACAGAAAGGAGATGGAAGTGTCGAATCGGGGGACATAGGTGCACTGAATTCTGGCTTATCTACATCAGGTGCTCCACTCTTGATCTTAGCCCAAGCATTTGGAAAGTTAGGCACTTTTGTATTGAATCAGCTGTTGCTTAGATATATTTCACCCAAAGTACTCGGGATAACATCATATTTAGAGCTCATATTAGCTAGTGTCCTTTTCTTCAGTAGAGAAGGCGAGAGATTGGCTATTCAGAGGACTGAAGGGACGACTACAGGCGCTTTTCAAAGCATTGTGAACTTTGCATTTATACCACCTTTGATCGGAGCAGTATTAGGATCTATTATTTGCTATTGGAGTGCTCTGTCTCGTTTCACTGATGATTCGTACTTAGCACCACTTCACCAATTGTCATGTGTATTACTATTCTTTCTGATAATAGTTGAGTTGATAGCTGAGCCATTATATTCAATTAATCAATTTCAGCTCAATTTAGCAAAGAGATCTAAATTTGAAAGCTACAGCATCATGGCTAGATGTATTGCAACCTTTACAGTCACAATTGCTGTGAGGGTCATTTGGACCCCAGAATCACCATACTATGATGGGCTTTGTGTGTTGGCATTTACCTCTGGTCAATTCTTTTACAGTTTAACAAGTTCCATAAGCTACTATGTTAATTATTATAAAGAGAAAAAGAAACCGAATTCTCAATTACAAAACATAACATTATGGATTACAAAAATCAAGAAAAGAGATGGCGAGGGCTACTTCTATTTTGATCAAAAAGTTGTTGGTATTTGGCAAAGCGCATTTATGCAATTGATTTTTAAGCAACTTTTGACTGAAGGTGATAAGTTGTTAATGAACTATATTTGCTCTGTCGAGGATGCTGGTGCTTATGCACTTATTTCAAACTATGGATCATTGATCGCCCGTATAATGTTTCTTCCCATCGAAGAAACTGTACGACTCTCCTTAGCAAAATTTTTACAGCCAAAATCAGCAGAAAATATGAAACAATCGTTCAAGTGGATGATGTATCTTTGCCTCTTCTACGTTAACTTTTTGGTCCTTGTTATTCTTGGTGGATATCAGAACGTATCGTACTTGATAAAGTTCGTATTGGGTGCTAAAGCCTCAGTTTGGTCCCAAACAAATGTATTTGAGATATTTCCCCAATATATCTTATACATTCCATTTTTGGCATTTAACGGCATATTCGAAGCTTTTTTTAGTAGTGTTGCAACTTCAACAGACATCAAACGATTCTCCCTCTATATGTCTCTCCTGACACTTTTAGTCTTAGGACTACTGTATATACTTTTGGAGAATTATGGGTTGAGATTGACTGGGGTAATCATTGCAAATTCTACAAATATGTTGTTACGAATTATTTACTGCGGTATCTTCATGAAAAAGTTTTATGACACGAAACAGCTGACATTGTCCTTGTTGTCTGGTCTATATCGTATTAGATTTTCCTTTGCTGCAGCAGTGGTTGCATTCTCTGTCCAACTGCACTTATTGAACGGACAATCAAAGACATTTAGCGATCTTCTCAAAAGTGCATTTATTTGTTTAAGTTACCTCCTTTTCGTGATATATTCCGAGTCGGAAGAATTAAAAGGCCCTTTTCAAGCTTTCCAGAGGAAATTACTAAACAAATTTGGTCGTAAAAAGACAGAATAAAATGTGAATAGTAATATATAATACCATGTTACGTAATCTTAATGTAGCAAAAATAAAAAAAAAGTTGACGGAGTCGCTACACTAGTAACTTCTAGTCCCTACCAAAGCCAGAGAAATGCCATCCGGTTCGCCTCCACCACGGGCAACCTACTGTGCTGAATTGCTTCCCTCCAGTGATATTGTTGCTCATTGCAGGCTCATGAGATGTTGATTACTCGAACACTCAATGTGCCGACCGCAGGGATCGAACCGGACATTTCATCTGTAATAAAGATCAGAAATCGCGGACAGTGCGCTTCTGCCAAAAGCCATCACAGCAAGAATTTTAATTCTCAATTCCCCATATAGTGCGTTCATTTTTTTAGAGATTTATGTTTTTTATAGGCACTGGAACTGTGCAATACTCACTTAGTGAATCACCTTCCATCGTATTTTAATCACTAGAAATACGCTTCTTTATAAAGCTGTTCACAGCGAAACGACCTATTCAAATTGAGAATCTTAAGCTGGTAATAATATATATTTTCATAAACCAGTTATTTTATTTGTGAAAAAGATCCATGTCAATTGTTGAACTACTGGCAACAATAGATAAGCTAGTTCAGTCTATAAATTCCAAGAATGCAGAGCTAGAAAACTTAAAAAAGGAATATGATTCAAGGATAAAAATCATTAACAAATACATAGATATATTTCAGGACATCTCAGGAGATAAATTGGATTCTAACCTGGATACTAAATTCGATACTAATGGAAGTAATAAAGTCATCAACAATGAGGAATTTGTGGATAAAATTCTGAATCATATTGTCTGCCCTTCTTGTAATCACAATCTTTGGGACTTGGAAGCAACTAAGCCTGATTATATCCTTTTACCCAAGAAGCTTATCAAATACTTGATCGAAAAGAACAATGAAGGCAAGGATCTAGAAAAGAAGTTGGAAAACCTTAATCTCAACGAACGAGACAAAGATGACAGCCACCTTTCCCAGACAAGACCATTTTACAAAGAAGGGCATTTTAAGGCACAGGCTCGTCACTCAGGCAGCTCTAAAAGACTATGTTCTTATTGCAAGAAGCCTGGACATAACCGGTCAAAGTGCCTTCTTCGTTTGACTACACCTACTAGTAAAGACTAGTGTTGGTAACACCAATTTTATATATAAAATTATATACTGTATTAATACCTATATTACATCGATGATTTCTATCATAGAAATCTTATTTTGCTGATTGGAACATAGCTTCTATTGTATTGTGTTAGTAATTGAACTTCATTGACTGGTTTGGCAATAAGCCTATTTAATACTTTAACATACCTCTTCTGGATGCATCTTGTAATAATGTACAATCAACAGACGATGGGTTCATGTGAACATAACGGACAGTAGATCCTCTTATGAACAAGTTTTTCACTGCACTTAAATGAGGATACTTGACTCCGTTTGTACATGAAATGCTATCTAACTTCAAGTTAAGATATTGATCGACTGATTTTAAAATTCCCTTAATTTCTATGTCATTTTTTAATTCGACTGTAACCTCTTGGTCCACGAGGGTTTTAAAAAAACTGAAAAAGAGCATTTCAGGTAATTATGTTATGCCTCTATTAGATGCCTTAAATTTCGAACCTTTTAAAGATATTTCCTTTTAACTGTGAAATCTACTCAGTATTGTTTGTTCGATAGTGACTTCGGTCTGAATTTTTTGGTTATGTAATCAACTATTGAAAATTGAGATTTACTAGTAGGAACTTGTATGAATTATAAATTTACTAGACTATATATTCGCTCATATATTCCAGGTGACCTCCAAAGTTTCCTTTCAATTCACTTTGTAGCTGGCGAAGTTCCTGTTGGAATTCGAGGAATGTTACATCTCCATCAACATCATGAGTCTTTACTCTATCTCTTTTGTGACGGTCTTTCGTTCTTAGCTTCTTAGATTGCGAGTTTCCAGATTTAGACCCCTTAGACCTCTTTACTATTACAGCTGGTTCCATAAATCCACCTAAGCAGTAGTCAGAGTTTAATGAAAAATGATTCATAGGTGGTCCGACATTTAGATCAAGGTGCTCATTTTCTCCAACAAGGTGTATAAAATTATCGAGATCATTCTTGATCATTGGATCGATATCTCTGATATCTGTAAGATTGCTTTGTTCCCCTTCATTTGCAGTCTCTGGTAGCTGCTCTGTGTTTTCAACACACAAGTGATTCAACGTAAAATTGATGGTTGACAAGTCGTTGTAACTTGGAAGACTCTTTTTAGCAACCTTAGATTTGCTACCCTTTTTCCTTCCTCTTTTACGAGGCTGTTTCATCAATAGCGAACTATCATAGAGGGATATAGGATCTTCTGTTGAAGAAATTTTATTAGCTCTTCTTTCGATTGGAGTTACCAAGTTGTTGACGGTTGCAATTTTGTCGTAAAGTTCACGATCATCTTCATCATCCTCATCATCGTTTTCATCACCCTTACAACTGTTTGTATCTTTGCCTGATCCTGCGACATGGAAAGCTGTTTTTTCAGCCTCAAACCTGAAGGCTGGATCTATCTTCTGCTTTTCAAGTAATGCTTTTGCATTCATTTTAGCAATTTGATAGTTTGAGGGAGATCTGCCTCTAACAATTAATGGAGGAGTCTCTGTTGATGCTAAAACGGTGTAAGCACCGTCACTAAGTAAACCTAACAATTCAACTTGTAAAGTAAAATGTCTGTTAACCATTGCTGGTTTTCTATAATTGATAGATGTAGAGAATTGGATTCGCTCATATCTTGCAACCGTTGCAATCTGACCGGCAGGGTATGTGTGTAGTATACAATCTTCTGAAATTTCCGAGATTTTGGAGCTATCTAAGAAAAATAATTTATTAAATTGATCAATTTTATTCTCATTCCTAATATTTGCAGCTTGCTTTATTACCTGGTGACTAGGTAGAATCCCTGATACGGCAGGGAACACTGGTGGTTTGAATTGAGGTCCCCTGTCTCTTTTTGCGGTATGTTGCACAAGATTTATCTGCATGTCGTCTTCGCAGCATTTGGAAACTAATCTTAATGCGAAACAGTTGATATTCACCTTTCGGTTTCCACTGTCAAGTGTATAAAACTTTTCCTTCATAAATATGTTTATATCTTTGTTTTCAAATTCAAATGCAGCTACCAAGGTAAAGTAGTTTCGTTTATAGCCTATCCATTCATCATTGATAAAGTCAAACCCACGATCAATTCTTGCATTCACAAATGGAAAAACATTTTCATTACTAGATTGAATGTAAATTGGCTTGAATAAGGTCGTACTATCGAAAGAGGGACCAACTTTGAATTGTAATCCAGATCTGGGGGCAACTTTCTTTTTATCGACTAGAAACTCTGCCGCCAAAACTGCATCCTCTGGTGGATCACTGTTGTTCAGACCACCTAATTTGCTCTTAGTGTCACCCTCAAACCCTTCATCACAGTTATAATCTTTGTTATTATATCTTGGCTTATACCTGTGTCCTGTTTCCTTAATTCTGTAGTCTGGGTCCTGTAGCAAATCTTGCGTATTCAATATGGAACCTCCTATCCAGCTTGGCGAGTGGTTTAGAGTAGTATCTTTTGATTTTTTTGATCTACCCATTGCTTTATATTGCTCTAAATTAGACAATTGATATAGTATCCAGCCAATGCAGATACCTTTGGTAAAAAGAGATCAGTGTTAGATTTAGCCGCTATAGTCAGATATTGAATTTTGCAGTACACAAACAGACTATCTTTTATCGCGTAAACTATCTACAGCGCAATAAGGTATAAGAAGAGACATTTTATATAGGAGCACTGAAAAAGGCCTGGAATACATAATATACAACCAAAGAAGATTCAAATAGGACAATTCTATAGTATACCATATAGCTTAGTATGACAACTTCAATCTAGTGGACCTATTTGGGCAAATAACTAATCTATGTGCAGAACACGACTCATCGATAACCATGGTGCAGTCTTTAAGTTTTTTTTCTTATTCACTTATACGTATTATTAGAAAAGTTCTTCAACAAAGAGACAGGAAACTAGGCATCATGGGGAAAAAGGCCATTGACTCGAGGATTCCAACACTCATCCGTAATGGTGTTCAGGAGAAGCAACGTAGTTTCTTCATAATCGTGGGAGATAAAGCACGTAACCAACTTCCGAACTTGCATTACTTGATGATGTCTGCCGATTTAAAGATGAACAAGTCAGTTATGTGGGCGTATAAGAAAAAGTTGGCTGGATTCACTTCACACAGAAAGAAAAGAGAAGCTAAGATCAAAAAAGACATAAAAAGGGGTATTAGAGAAGTAAACGAGCAAGATCCTTTTGAAGCGTTTATTTCTAACCAAAATATAAGATATGTTTACTACAAGGAGACAGAAAAGATTTTAGGTAATACATATGGTATGTGTATCTTGCAGGATTTTGAAGCAATCACCCCAAATTTACTTGCCAGAACCGTGGAGACGGTCGAAGGTGGTGGTTTAGTTGTTCTTCTCTTGAAGTCTATGACTTCATTAAAACAGTTGTACACTATGAGTATGGATATTCACTCCAGATACAGAACAGAAGCACACAATGATGTTGTTGCAAGATTTAATGAAAGATTTTTATTATCTTTAGGATCAAATGAAAACTGTTTAGTCGTAGATGATGAACTAAATGTTTTACCTATCTCAGGAGGAAAGCACGTTAAACCATTACCTCCTGCGGATGAAGAATTGACAGTTAAGGAACGTGAATTGAAGGAGCTTAAAGACAGTCTTGCTGAAGTACAACCAGCTGGCTCTCTTGTTGGATTATCTAAAACAGTTAACCAAGCACAAGCAATTTTGACTTTCATTGATACTATTTCCGAAAAGACTCTTAGAAGTACAGTCACTCTTACAGCTGGAAGAGGTCGTGGTAAATCTGCAGCTTTAGGTATTGCTATAGCTGCTGCTGTATCTCATGGGTATAGTAATATTTTTGTTACTTCTCCTTCTCCGGAGAACTTGAAAACTTTATTCGAGTTTATCTTTAAAGGATTTGATGCCTTAGGATACACTGAACATTTGGACTACGATATTATCCAGTCTACAAATCCATCTTTCAATAAAGCTATTGTTAGAGTTGACGTTAAGAGAGATCACCGTCAAACTATCCAGTATATTTCACCTAATGACAGTAATGTTCTTGGTCAGGCAGAATTAGTGATTATCGATGAAGCCGCAGCCATTCCATTGCCAGTGGTCAAGAAGTTATTGGGACCATATTTGGTGTTCATGGCTTCTACTATCAATGGTTACGAAGGTACCGGTAGATCACTTTCTCTTAAGTTGATTCAACAATTACGTGACCAATCTTCAACCAAAGATTCAAGCGAAACTGCTGTAGTTTCAAGAGATAATAAGATTTCCGAACCCCAAATGTTGAACAGAAATTTAAGAGAACTTGTATTGGATGAACCTATAAGATATGCACCAGGAGATCCTGTTGAAAAATGGCTTAACAAGCTTTTGTGTTTGGATGTATCATTATCCAGAAACTCTAAATTTGCAACCAAGGGATGCCCACATCCATCTCAATGTAATTTGTTTTATGTTAACAGAGATACTTTGTTTTCTTATCATCCAGTTTCTGAAGCATTCTTACAAAAGATGATGGCTCTTTATGTTGCATCACATTACAAGAACTCTCCAAATGATTTACAATTAATGAGTGATGCTCCTGCTCACCAGCTCTTCGTTTTGTTACCACCAATTGAGGAAAATGACAATAGGATTCCAGATCCTCTCTGTGTTATTCAGATTGCTTTAGAAGGTGAAATCTCCAAGGATAGTGTTAGAAAATCGCTTTCAAGAGGTCAAAGAGCGGGTGGTGACTTGATTCCTTGGCTTGTCTCCCAACAGTTCCAGGATGAAGATTTTGCATCCTTGTCAGGTGCAAGAGTTGTCAGAATTGCAACAAACCCTGAGTATGCTGGAATGGGATATGGTTCGAGAGCCATCGAGTTATTGAAGGATTACTATCAAGGTAAGTTCACAGATATCAGCGAATCGAACGATGTTAGTGACTACTCTTTGAATAGAGTTACCGACGAGGAATTGACCAAGGCATCATTGAAAGACGAAATCAAATTAAGAGATGCAAAGACATTACCTCCATTATTGTTGAAGCTTTCAGAAAAGGCTCCATATTATTTACATTATTTGGGTGTATCGTACGGTTTTACCTCCCAATTGCATAAATTCTGGAAGAGAAGTGGATTCACTCCTGTTTACCTTAGACAGACACCAAATGACTTGACAGGTGAACATACCTCTGTTATCTTGCATGTATTACAGGATAGAGAAAATGGTTGGTTAGGTGAATTTGCCAAGGACTTCCATAAACGTTTCCTTCAACTTTTGTCGTTTGAATTCAAGAAGTTTTCCTCTATTCAAGCTTTAAACATTATTGAGTCAATTAATAGCGGAACAGAAGCCTCCATCCAATCAAAGCTCACTAGATCAGATTTAGATCAAATATTGACTCCATTTGATTTGAAGAGATTGGATTCTTACGCAAATAACTTGCTTGATTATCATGTAATCCTTGATATTGTACCTCTCCTAGCACACTTATACTTCTCCAAGAAGACAGGAGATGACATCACTTTGTCATCTGTTCAATCGGCAATCTTGTTAGGTATCGGATTGCAACACAAGAATATCGAGCAAGTTTCCTCAGAACTCAATTTAATTGTCAACCAATCTATGGCTATGTTTGCTAAGCTTGTTCGTAAATTCTCTACTTACTTCAGAGACATATTGAGCAAGTCTATTGGAGAGACAATGGTAGACCCTGAGGACAATAAGTACGCATCACATACTGATGTTATAGATTCTGCTGCGATCGAGGATGAAATGCACAACGATTTGAATGAAGCAGGAGATGAAGCTTTGTCTGACTTGAAAATGAAGCAGAGAGAGCTTGTGAATGCAATAAATTTGGACAAATATGCAATTGCTGATGAAGCTGAATGGGATACCGCCGAAAAATCAGTGGCTAAGGCTGTTGCAGGTAATGGTGTTGTTAGTGTCAAGAACAAGAACCTGAAGAGAAAGAAGGGAGAGAGTGCCTCTGAAATTTATGAACTGGAAATGAAGCACGCTTCCAAAAAATCAAAAAAACACGGCAAGCGTTAAGTGTTGTATATATAGAATATTATAAACCTTATATGTATAACTTTATATGTATAACTTTAAATGTATATCATAATATAGAATGAATGATCAAAGCCCCCGGAGAACGCATTCCGCCGCCCACTGAACTAGGTCAACAAGACTGGTGTAATGTTCATTTTTGTATCCTTGTAGTTTAAGATCACTCTTTGCGTACTCATTCAATTCTAAATCAACATTTTCTTGCTCAAAGAGGTATCGATGGTGCTTTTCGTATTCTGGCCAAACAACTTTATCAAAATATCCAGGAGGATCGACCCAAAACCCCGCTACCGTATTATATCCCAGCCTGGCTTCTCTTCTACTTTTAAGAGTTTCGTGTGATGCATGGAAAAATAACCTAATGTCAAAGAGCTTACATATAGAAGGATCGTGGTAAAGCATGAAACCATCCACTAGAACAATTAGAGTATCATTTATACCAGGAGATTGGCATATACGGGATTTAAGAGCTAATCGCTCCGTTTCTGTCAACTTGAGGTTCGAGTCGATCTCTAATGATTCAATCTCCTGGCCGGCATTGTGTCCTTCCTTTAGATCATGTATGTACTTTGTGAAGCGTGCAAAGTCAATTGCATCAGGGGAGTCCCAATTTTGTATGTTTTTCTCCTTATCGAACGGAATCTGCTCATCTGGGAAGTAAAAATCGTCCTCATGAATGAGTATAGAGTGTGGATATAACTCGTTCATAGCCTTGGCACACGTAGTTTTCCCTGATGATGAAGGCCCTGCAAGGGACACCAAAACAATTCGGCGATATCCCTCACTCTTCAAAGTATGCATGATTATCTATTATACAATTTTCTTAATCATGGATTTGTGTATCTGTTTTTGTCATCGTAGTTATTAATCTGCGCACTAATGATAAATATTACAGGGTTCTGTATTTGGTAACCGTTACACGAAGTCTGCTCATAGAGCACAAGATGTAGTCAGGGCACGCCTTAACAATGATAATATCAGGAATAACAATAGTAACCCCTACATTACTAGCGTCTGTCATAGTATGGTCGCTCAACAGAACTTAACTTATCTAGGAAGGGCGTAATTCAAGTTCTTCTGAAAAAATGATGTGGGGACCTGTTTCCTTGTTCTCTATTCACACCTGAGCCTTGCCAATTGCTACACAGCAGGGCTATTTGTAGACCACTACCGAAAGATTCCGATACCATGATACCATACGCACATGGATTGGTTATATTGATCTCTGATTGTGGGAGTTGGATCATTTTTGCATCCTCGGTATCTCTTCACTATACGCATATATAGAACATCTTTCAGAGGCCTATCTTCACCTTATTCTTTGTTCATACGACTTGCATGCCCAAAGGTATGAAACTTCCAGGCAACATATCTTTGATGTCTATATCAAGCTAAAGTCTATTACAGTCTATATAACTCTATACCAGATAAGGGAATAAATATTTGAGCCGGTAACTGAAAATGTGGATTTTGATGCAATCTCATGCGGCTGGTAGTTCCGTTTCCAGAGACAGCTTCCAGATTGATAGCGACGGAAGACAAAACTCCAAGGGCGTGGCCTCCTTAAGGGGTGTGATTATTCTCAAATATCGCTAGCGGCGTGCGATGCATCTTGATGCTCACAAACTATACCGAAAACAGTTATTCGGGAGAGCATGATGTGCAGCACAAAGATGTCCGAGTCTCATTACATTTCCTAATTAGGAAATGACATTGGAATATCACTAGCTAGGATAAGATCAAGGCTTTAATGGTCAAAAAAAAGGCATACGTGCCTGTGGGAAAATTGCCTTTGTTCCGTTCACATATATATACTATACATACCAAGCAAATGACTGAATCATTGGGTGAAAGGTAAAAAATAGTTCGTTGGGTCTGTTATCAGGAAGTCCTGTTTTAGCATTAGCATTTGAGAAGTCGTTTATAATAGAGGACGTTCTACTCGTTTCAGGTACTAAGTTGGTGCTATTTATATGGTAACATTATAGTTACATTACAAGAAGTGACATTACAACAATCCATATATTCTGGGTTTTAATAGTGTTATTCTGGGAGCATTTCATATCATCAACACTGAACATCAGCCTAGCTTTGCCAAACAGGGGGTCTGCAAGTCTTTTGCTCTTGTTGTTTACTGATACCCACAGCATTTAGCTAAAAACCAGGCTGAGAATATTTACCTATTGATTTTCCTGCCAAGTTCTATGTAATTAATTGTCAAGTTGTTATCGCTAGTTAGTCTAATGAGTGAGCAGCGGTCCAAAGAGCCCGCGTCCTCACCAAACTCTATCACAAGTTCCAAACAATTTGATAGAAAGGATAGTGAGATATCAACCGTATCAACACCATCCCCCCCGAAAGACTCTGATACAAAGAGTGAGAGTGGCAAGAAGCACTCTCCTTCAAATCAGGGGTTTCTTTCCAATTTGAAGAGTTTTAATATAGAAAAGTCACAATACAAGCATTATGGACACCAGTCACTGCTTAATGCTCAATCTTTGGAGAAGATCATAAATTCTTCAAACAAATCTTACTCTATACCAAAGAGTGATTTTGAAAATGAGCAAAGAGGAAAGTTGACTGATGGACCATCAAAGAATAGATTAATAATCGATGAAAAAATATCTGAAATACTTGGATTACCGAAGCAAGCTGTGGATGAAGAAGCATTCTGGCCATATAACATGGAGACTCTTAATGAGATTTTGAGATTTAAAACTGAACAAGAAAGGACGAAGCAAGAAGCAATCAAATCAGAGTACGGTGCTACAACCGTCGAACTTTTAAGATTGGCTAAATCAATGAACATAAGCAGTGATTTAATTCCCTTCTTGTTCATCACGAACACTTCACTTGAGGAGTTAAACTATAAAATTGAACAGATTCAAAGAGATCCTCATGAAGCTTTATCAGAGGCAGCTGCAAAATCTCGAGAATTGGCTCCTCAAATATCGAAGATGAATACAAAAAGAAAATACTCCGATGTACATTTGCCATCATTTTCTGAGACAGCTGAGAATATAAGGTCTAACAACAATTTGGTATCTCCAATTAGATCGCCTATTAAGCTGCCAATAAACTCCCATAGAAGAGTCAACTCTGAAAATAGCGAGACTCTGGTAAAGGCATCTCCTCCTTCATCTACTCAGTCTTTGAAACAATCATCCCCCAATTACCTGCTGCAGCCCCTGCATCTGCCACAATCTCAGGCTCAACCTATACCACCAAACTTATATCCAGTTTTCTATACATCTGGTCCAACAAACACTACGGCTGGTCAACATGCACCTACTCCTCAATCTGGTGAACCTGTTACGTCAAATACATTGGGTTCACCTTATTCTCTGAAGTATTCTGCAATCAAATACCCTCCTCCTCCACCTCAATATAGAGGTGGTCCCGGATATATGCCTCAATACCCTTATTATGTTGCTTCACCCAATAACGTTCCATTCATGGCACTGGGTCCACACCCACCTGGAATGATTCCTCAAGCTCCAGTACACCAATTTCAAACTCCTGAACTGGATGCAGCAAGAGGGCAGCTGGCTGCCGCCTCCAACAAAGGTAATCAGAATGAACATGAAGAAGCCAGTCCTAACAAAAAACAGAAATCGTCTAAAAATTCTAGCATTAATTTCATGATTACAACTCCAAAGAATCCACCTGCAAGAAAGTACAATAACCCTGCAAAGGATAAATCTTGAGAGGTACGCTATATATATACATATACATATACTTTGTATTTATCTTCTCTCATTTATACCCTCAATAGAATTCGTTTTTCTAGTTAGAGTTTAATATCTAGATCGGAGATTAAAATCAATATCCCGATTCAGGTAAATTTTGATCTGCTGAGCCGTTTTGTGTCACAAAACCTATCACATCTGTATCTAATGTTACAATAGACAAAATTGTCGGTTTTCTCACGTTAAGTCCGTTTAAATCCCTCTTAGTCATTACAAATATTTTGTTTTATCTTGAGTTTTTACCTAAAAACCAATATATATAAAGGTGCAAAAGGTAATAGCCCTGATTCATGGGGTCCAACTGAAAAGACCTCAATATAGTAAGCATGGATGAAGAAACCAAGATGCCAGACCAGAGAACAGAGGTCCAAGGTGAAGAAAGTAACGAGGTTTTTTTGGAGTCAGAAGATGTAGAAGATGCGGGAGATACTACAAATGAAGAGCCCATTGAATTTACTGTTTTCTATCAAAAGGATAAACTTTTACTTATAGCATCTTTGTGCTCAATAGGATTTTGGAGTACATGTTCCAACTCGATCTATTTTCCAGCATTACCTACATTAGAGAAGGCGTTTCATACGTCGTCTTCGGTGGTAAACTTATCAGTTGTTGCATACTTGGTGCTACAGGGACTTTCTCCGACAATATCTTCTAATTTGGCAGACACTTTTGGAAGACGACCTCTTCTTATTTCATCATTAGCTATTTATGTTGCAGCATGTGTCGGAATCTCGCAGGCAAGAGAATTCTGGGTCTTAACAATTCTAAGATGTGTTCAGGCCGCTGGTATAGCACCAGTTATATCTATCTCGACTGGTATTTCTGGAGATGTTTGTACAAGAGCAAATAGAGGAGGTTTTATAGGGCTCACCTCTGGATTTCAGTTACTAGGAGGTGCATTTGGGAGTCTTATAGGTGCATTACTTCTGAACCTGTTCGGAACTTGGAGATCAATATTCGTCTTTTTAGCAGTGGGAGGTGGTGTTACATTAATAATATCCCTTTTTTTGTTGCCCGAAACAGGAAGAAATATCGTGGGAAATGGATCTATTGATCCTCCACACATAGTTCACAAACTGCCCCTAATCTACTTACCATACTTCAAGAAGAAGCTTAACAATGATAAACGTACATTACTTCCTGGTAGAAAGTTTGACGTTCTTGCAACTTTCAAAATTTTACTTCAATATAAGGTCTTTTTGATTCTTCTTCCAGCAGGAATCCAATTTGCTGTATGGACTATGGTATTATCCACGATGTCAACAGTTCTTGAACATAAATACGGGTATTCAATCCTTCACGTTGGTTTAATGTACTTGCCTTCTGGTCTTGGGAGTTTGAGCAGTGCTCTACTAACAGGTAGAGCAATGAATTATTATTATAGATTCCGTAGACTGGCTTATGATAAGAAGTATATGGGAATTGAGGATTCAGAAAGACCAAAGTTCAATCTTTTACGAAGTAGATTTGATGTTTGCATAATCCCTGCTCTAATTGTTGCATCGGGCCAGCTAATTTTCGGGTGGTGTATCCAATATAAACAACCAGTAGTATCTATTGTTATTGCAGCTACCATGATTTCTGCAGCAGTTTCAAGTTTCATATCAATAGCAACCACCATTTTAGTTGATCTATTTCCCAGTTATGGCTCTACTCTGGTTAGCTGTATGAACTTGGTTCGTTGTTTGTTGGCTGCTCTTTTTGTGGGAGTTTTAGATAAAATGACGTCAGCTATGGGATATGGAGGAACGTACACCTTTATGGCTGCTATTGGATTCGTTTCTAACTTCGGATTAGTCTTTGTTGTATTAAAAGCTGGTCCAATTTCAAGTGATAGAGACTAAGGTGTAACTGTCACCAAGACAAAATAATCATTTTGCATATACAAACATGTATTATATTTATTATCATATTATAGATAAACTCTAATAGACATCTATAACTTTAGAAACGATTATAGGATTGATCTGAATAACGATAGAGCTACAAGGCTTCTGATTTTGAAATAAATATTGGAAGTGCTATAACAAATGCCATCTTTAATGTGAGCCATTTACTGAGAGGCACATTGAACACCTGGACCAGCACCGCCTTCTTCTTCATCAGAATCATAAGCATCGCGTCTGGTGTTGGCATGTCTACGTGGGTCAACCTCAACTAATTCACTTTCATCAACTTCAGCGCCCTTTGGAATGGAAACCTTAGCTCTTGGTGGAAGGATATCCTCAAGGGCCTTCAACTTCTCTTCACTAGCAAAGTTATTTTCTGGGAACTTGACGTTGAACTTTATGAACAAGTTACCTTTTCCACCGTGTCTATAGATTGGCATACCTTGGTTCTCAATGACTCTTTGAGTACCTGGAGAAATAACTTCACCTGGAAGAATAGTTGTCTTGATATAATCACCAGACACGTGCTTGAAAGCAATGTCCCCTCCGGCCAATGCAGTCAATAAGTCAACCTCAGCTTCATAGTACAAATCATTGTCCTTTCTTGTGAATTTCTCGTGAGGTCTCTCATCTACAACAAAGATAACATCACCAGGAGTGATACCAGGTTCTTGGTCACCTTCACCACTGAATACAATTCTTTGTCCATCCTTCATACCTGGATCAATGTGGACTTGCAAGATCTTACGTTCAGTTTGGGTCTTCTTACCCTTACAAACAGTACAACGGTCCTTTGGATCAATGATGTCACCAGAACCGGCACAAACGTCACATACAGTTTGGAATCTTTGGATCATAGGACCCATTTGTCTAGTAACAAACTTCATACCTTGACCATTACAAGATGAACACTTTTTAACTTTACCTTCTTTACCACCACGTCCTTCACATCCCTTACACAAAACAGTCTTGTTTAATGCCAACTTTGCAGTTCTACCCTTGTACAACTCTTCTAAAGTACATGAAATTGAATGCTTGATATCTTTTCCTTTGGCTGGTCCACGAGAAGCACCTCCCATGCCTCCCATTCCACCAAAACCACCACCGAAAAATTGGGAAAATATGTCGTCGGCTCCCATACCACCTCCCATACCACCTGCGCCTGATAATCCTTCTTCTCCATAACTATCATAAACTTCTCTCTTTTGATCATCAGACAACACTTCATAAGCCTGTGATATCTCCTTAAACTTCTCTGCTGCTTCTGGAGATGGGTTCTTATCCGGATGATACTTTAAGGCAGCCTTTCTGTAAGCTTTCTTTAACTCGTTATCTGCTGCAGATGGCGAAACGCCTAAAAGATCATAAAATTTAGTATCCTTAACCATCTTTTCTTTAGTTTCTCACCGTAATTAGATATAATACAAGATAACTTTTAACCTTTAAAAGTGAATTTGATTACAATCTTTAACGTTGAAGATTAAATATCGTTAACGGGTGTTCAAGAAGAATTTACGATAGAACATTCTTTGAAATTCTTTCAGCGCACTATGTGAAAAATTTCTTTTTTAGAATATAGGCAAAAAGAAAAATGATTTTGTGACATTTGTCATCCTGCGTGTTGCAGCCAGTTATTTACTGCAACACTTTATATGGAAATACTTCGTGTAGAATCGTTTCTAGATACTTAGGAGTAGGAAAAAAATAACCATCATAATGAACAATTTAGCTAATTGATCTCAACCGGCATGTTCGTAGATCGTACTTTGGATCTTGCCATCCTTGAATGTATGTACGATTTGTTCAGGCACTGCAACTTCTGAGAAATCGTCGTCTTTAGGGAGATTTATGTTCAATGCAGTAGTCGAGCTAGTAAAGAGCTGAACACTATCCAATGATTCTTTAGAGACATAGATGCTTCCCTCATCAGATTTATCGACGCTGATGACACCAACAATACCAGTGACTTGTAAACCAAACTTAAAGGATTTAATGATATCTACACCCGAGATCAACGAATCAACAACGACACCAACGCTACGGGTCTCAGAAATGGAAATTGCATTAGCTTTGCCCTTGACTTGAACAGTAATACCCTCACACTTTCCAATATATACGGATTGGTGCATTTCCGCCTCAATTACGAGAGGTTCTTGGGATGGCAAATCGCTGGCCAGGTAGTTCTCAATCATCCATTTGGTTCCATCAACCAATTCCTTACGAGGAGGTTTCAGTTTTGGAGAAGCTTCCGTTGCAGGAACCGTCGATGGCTTCTTTGAAGCAAATGGTTTTTTGGGAACGACTGGTGGAGCTTTTTTAGCGTCTTTCTTATCGACCTTCTTAAGACCGGATGTGATTTGTTCACCACGATTCAATTGAGCAAATACTGCATTCATTCCTCCCAGAGAAGAAGAGGGAGTATTCTTCTGCTCTTCGTCAAAGAGATTAGAAGGAGGTGGTGGAGGAGGAGGTGGTGGAGGAGCAGCTCCACCAGCAGGAGCAGAAGGAGCATCAGAGGCACCTGGCAATACTTCGCTCAACGGCTTACCAGTAGCATTGTTCCATGATGGACCGGTAGAGTGATATTCCTTGGTGTAGGCCTTCAATGGGTCGAAAATACCCAAGAATTTCTCAACCCACTCAGGGTTCTTCTCATGTCCATTTTTGTCCTTGATAAGACGGTTGGCCCAGAATTGAGAACTATCCTTGAACTCGGGGATATACGATACAGGGGTTGTGGTAGTAACCCATCCCAACACAGCAGCACCGTCACTAATGGTGTTTAAGTGGTTGAAGTAGTCAGATCTACGATTGGATTCCTTAATGTCGTTGATCGTGCCTATATTTTGGTTAATTGGTTTCAATACCTCGGCAAATGAAGGGTCTGTCAATTCTGGCTTCTTGGACAAGGCAACAATCTCCAAAAACTTCTTCTCTGCCTCGAAAGCTCTCCCTAAGGCAGCAGCGGCGTCATACACTGTTTGGTCGATACCCCTCGATATTTCAATAAATGGATTGACATATGTCTTAATATAGTCATCGAAGGCAGTGACCAGTTTTGGGGCTTCTACTGGCTCGGGAGCACTAGGGGTCGCCTTTTCAGCAAGATCAGGAGCTGCAATGGCTCCAATACTCTTAGAAGCCTCGGAGCTCGGGCCCTGTAATTGCGCCTTATTTTTATTGGCTTGTTGTTGGAATAAAGTGATATCTTCAAGACGAGTGGTAGCTACCTCAAGTCTCTTTAATATAGTGACTATATTATAGCCATGGACATTGAATTGACTTTCTTCTGCCATTTTTGTTTCGACTTCTACTTGGATCAACGTTATCAGGAGCAATAACCACTTTTCAACAAAAGCTCAATTTTACGTGTTTGAGCCAGACACGCTGATTTTACCTTCACTTAACTAAACCTTTTTTCATTGAGACAAGTTATATATAATAAATTAGTATTGTTGGTAAAGCATAGTAAAAACTACTTGCTTTATGACTATATTACATCCCAAAGTGGACGATCAGAACCTACCTCCTCAGAAGCTACATCCTCTTAAGGATGTGGTGCCTCCAGAGGAACCGGAGGAACCATTTTATAGGAACTATCAAACTGGCGTCCCGATAGCGTTGGACATGGGATTGTCGACGATCAGAGCGGGACTTACCAATCATCATGAGCCTAATAATGTATTTCCTTCCATAGTTTCACGATACAGACACAGAAAATCACCAACAACTCTTACTATTGTTGGTAATGACTGTCTCAGATACCCTGCCGTGAAATCGTCTACAAAACCACCTTATGATGGTCCTTTAGTGACTAATTGGGATTACATAGAATATATTTTGGACTATACGTTGGAACACTTGGGAGTTACAAGTGATAATGGAAGATTGAATAATCCTGTAATCATGACAGAACCTATTGCTTGTCCTGCCAACCAGAGGAGAAATATGTATGAGATCTTGTTTGAAGCTTACAGAGCACCTGAAGTAACCTTTGGTATTGATTCATTATTTTCATATTATTATAATTCTAGCGGCTCATCAAGCGGTCTTGTAATTGGAACTGGTCATGAACAATCCCACGTAATTCCTGTTCTTAATGGAAGAGGGGTTCTTCTGCAAACGAAGAGGATAGATTTCGGAGGAAACACGGCACAACAACATTTATCAAGATTACTTGGTCTTAAATATCCCTACTTCCCAACAAGGTTGTCGTCAAACAATACCACACATTTGTTCAAGGATCATTGTTATATTCTGAAAGATTATCAGCATGAAGTTGCCCATTATTTGGACATGGATTTCCTTGACTCACATGATATTGTCGTCCAGGCTCCTGTGGATGTATCTGCAGTTAGCGATAAGAAAAAATCAGAAGAGGAATTAGCAAAACAGACTCAAAGGAGAAGAGAACAAGGTAAAAGATTACAACAACAAGCACAACAAAAGAGGGCTGAGAAACTTGCACAGAAACAGGAAGAATTTGAGTATTATGCTGAGCTTCAAAAGCAATTCGAGGCTCTTCCTGAGGACGAAGTAGCAGGCAAATTAGAAGAACATGGATTTGATGACATGTCTGACTTTAAAAAGTATGTTAATACACTTCAAAAGACTTTAAAGAAGGCTAATTCACTGGGTAATGAAGACGAAGAAGATACAATTGATCCAGCGAGTGCTTGGCCATTAGTTGACATTCCAGATGATCAACTTACTCCTGATCAGATAAAAGAGAAAAGAAAACAAAAACTTAACAAGGGTAATTATGAAGCTAGGGAACGTAATCGTGAACTCAAAAAGCAAGAAGAAGAGGCAAAGATACGTTTTGATCAAGAGCAACAGGAGTGGAGAGAAAGAGACTTAGAAGGCTGGTGTAATGCTAAGAGATTGGAATTGGCGGGATTGATAAGCAAGATGAAGGAGAGAGCAAAGTTAATAGATTCTTTCAAAGACAGAAAGTCTGCTGCTGCTCAACAACGTATGAAAAACATTGCTGATTTAGCCAATGATGAAAACGGATCTACTTCTGCAGCATCTAGAAAGAGGAGGCGTAATGTGAACTCGACTATTGATAACGATCCTAATGACACTTTTGGTGCAAACGATGATGATTGGAGTGTTTATAGGAGTATATCCAATAAGACATTGGAAGAAGATCAGGATGCTGACAATAATGCAGTACTTGAAATAGAAGAAGATCTTCTTAAATATGATCCAAATTTCCACCAAGAAGATACTTTAGCAGCATCTCTCGTATTTGACTGGAGAAACCTGGCTTTACATAAGTTTTTACATGGACCCAGACCTAATATAACCATAGCTATGCAAGCCGAAGGTATGGATCCTGATGAAATTGCCAACCATCCTGAAATCATCACAAAGAATCGTCAAATACACTTGAATATTGAGAGGATTAGAGTTCCAGAAATATTATTCCAACCTCATATGGCGGGCCTTGACCAAGCTGGTATTCCTGAAATAGTGGAAGACTTACTTTTCAGAAGACTTGACGGAAATCTAAGCCCAGGTGGCCAATCTTACAGTATGGTTCAAGATGTTTTCCTTACTGGTGGTTTGGTGCGCTTAAAGAATTTCAAAGAGAGAATTACAAGTGAGTTTACCAGTTTTCTCCCAGTTGGCACTCCTTTGAATGTCCGTATTGCAAAGGATCCGTTATTGGATACCTGGAGAGGAATGCAAAAGTGGGCATCTAGTGAAGAGTCTAAAAAGAGTTTTGTCACGTACCAAGAATACCTCGAATATGGATCAGAATACATAAAGGAGCACAGTATAGGTAATGTTTGTTTACGATAAATTCAAGTTGCTTTTATCTTTTAATATAATATTTTATTAATATACAAGACAACGCTCTGATATGCTATGTATGTTTATATCCCAAATATCACTTCTTAACAGTATTAGGATTGATTCCCTTACGTTTCAAGCTTCTCTTAATAGTTTGATCAATGATAGGTTTATCTTCTTCCTCATTGAAATCAGCAAAGTCATCATGAATGATACCTTCTTCTTCAAGTTCAGCTCTAGCAATGGCTTCTTTTTCATGAGCACCTGCCTTGGAAACATCATGTGGTGATGGTGCAATCTTCTTGAATTTGGCGACATAGAAACCATCAACATTGTAAATGTGTGGGTAATAACGTCTAGTCATTGAAATCTTTGAATCAAAATGTTTTCCTCTAAATGAAGTAAAACCTGGTTTACCAATTTGAAGACCAGTTTCAACTAACTTTACGTTTGGTCTCTTTCTTAAAGCATAATCAACAACTGCTTCATTTTCTTCGACAGCCACAGAACAAGTAGAATAAACAATGATACCACCATTGGCAGAGTTAGCATCAACAGAATCAATGGCAGAAAGAATCAATTGTTTTTGAAGTTGAGGAATTTGCACAAAATCTTTCTCTGTACGACTTACTTTGACAGATTCATCCTTTGCAATAACACCTGTTCCTGAGCATGGTGCATCCAACAAAACTCTATCAAAACCTCCGATAACCTTTGGAAATTCTCTGGCATCATAATTACATACAATAGTATTTTTGCATCCTAATCTGTGAATATTTGCGATTAAAGATTTGGTACGTGCTTTGTTTGCATCGTTAGCAAATACACATCCTGTATTTTTCATCATGGCAGAAATATAAGTTGTTTTACCACCAGGAGCAGCAGCCATATCTAAGATACGTTCATTTTCATGAGGGTCCAATGCCATTACTGGCAAGAATGATGAGGCTGCTTGTAAGATATAGTGACCAGCCAAGTATTCGGGAGTTGCTCCAATTGGAACTTGAGAATCAAAAATCTGCAAACCAACCTTGGTCCAAGATCCAATTGGTTGCAAGTTAACACCTCTGTTGACTAAATGCTGGGCCAAGTCACGACGTCTTGCCTTTAATGTATTGGTTCTAATAGTAACAGGTCTTGCAATTTCATTAGCTTCAAAAAATTCCATTGCTTCAGTAGGAGAAAACAAATTGAAAAGCTTGTCAGCAAGGAAGTAAGAGTAACCATAGTACTCGCAGATATCCTTGATTAATCTATCGATGTACTCTGCTCTTGACTTTCCATCTTCTGCTAACTCTTTGAAGTTCTCCAAGACCTTCACAATTTCAATCATTCTTGTTCTGTAAATTGTAACATCCTTTGGTTGTTGTGCAAGTTCCTCTTCCTCTTCTGCAGTTGGAAGAATTTTGGCTCGTGGCTGATTGGTTTCTCCTTGTAAGAGTTCTTCTTCTGCATCTTCTGCCTCGAGTTGTTCTTCAATATCAAGTTTTCTTGACAATGCTTCCATATTTGCGGCATTCAAATTCTCCATATCGTCATCGTCATCAGAGAATATAGGTCTTTCACGCTCCTCATCATCATCTTCATCAACTGAATCGTCGACACCGCTATTTATATCAAATTCATCATCAAGAGCATCCTCAAAGATTCCAGTATCATCATCGTCAGAATCATCAAACAATGTCTTTTTTGCTGCAAAAACCTCTTCCAGAATCTCTTCTTGAGGTAAACTGTCCTCTTCTACTGGTTCTGGCTCTGCTACCTTCTTTGCCTTCTTTCTAGATCCATCATGGGAAGAACTCTCTTTAAAGTCATCTCTTCTTTTCTTTGGGCTTGTGCTGTCTCTCTTTTTATTTTCTTTATGAGACTTCTTATTAATGAAGTCATCATAAGATGGTGGAGCACCTTGCTTGTTCTTAGCTCTTCTACCCATTTCAATCAGAAGCTATTCTTTCAGAAATATTAAACAGTTAATATTTACTAACTTATGCGATGAGCTTTAAAATCTCCTAAATTTTTCATATCGGTATAAGAACGACCGCCATGAACTTGTATCAAAAAAGGGTTCTTTAAGCGCAATAAAGAAGACTAATAGTGAGAAGGGAGAACACAGCTAGTCAGGATATACAATGATGAAGGCCTTTTCAGTTATTACAGAAAACCAGCAAGTCATTGTTCGGTTGCCTTCTGAAACCATGAAAATAGTAGAGTTGAGAGTAGGAGAGGTGATTAGCTTAGGAAAATTTGGATCATTTGCAGTGGACGGAGTTCTTGGATATCCTTATGGGCAGTCTTTTGAAATCCTTGATGATAATAAGGTTAACGCAATACAAACTTTAACAGAAGATTCAGCAGATCTTAACAGTGAAGATCCTGAAATTACTAAAGATGACTTAACCAAATTCTTCACCAACAGTGCTGAAAATAACCAAAATATCATAAACATAGGTTCTGAGATTCAAAAGTTATCAACTGAGGATATTGATAATCTTAAGAAGTCAGGGGCATCATCGAAAGTTGGTCAACAAATTATAGAGCAGATTATTGCTGGACATGGAAGCTTCGACAAGAAGACTATTTATTCGCAACAAAAGTACTTAAAGAGAAAGCAGCAGAAGTTTTCTAGAAAGTTTACCATTGAGTACTTGAACTCCTCAAAATTATTGCAGTATTACATTGAAAGAGATACTATGAAAGTTCTTGATATGAGTGAAGAGACTTTAGGTCTTCTTTTATCCTACGCAAATGTTAGAGCGGGTGGAAAATATCTTCTTATTGATGAAACAGGAGGTGTTGTACTTTATGCTATGTTAGAAAGAATGAAAGGCAAAGGTGTCATAGTTAATCTTCATGAAAACGAACATCCTAACGTCATCACTTCAAGGTACACTAATTATCCACAAGAAGAACAAGATAGAATGGTCAAGTCAATCGACTGGCTACAATTTTCAGAACCTGAAAACGAAAGAATAGAGTGGAAAGATGCTACAGAAGAAGAGATAAGTGAAATGAAGTCCTCAAAGAAGGCTCACTACTACCGTAAAAAGAAGAGAGCAGAGGAAGTCAATGGTGTTATTGACTTGGTAACGGAAGGAAACTTCGATGCATTGATTTGTGTGAGTACTTTACATTTACCCACAATGATTCCCAGAACATTAAAATATATTGGTGGATCTAGACCTGTTGTTGTCTATAGTCAATTCAAGGAAACCTTATTAGAGTTTCAACATGCTATCTCGGAGGATAAGAGAGTTTTAGCACCTTCAATTTTTGAAACGAGAGTTAGACAATACCAAACTATAATTGGCAGAATGCATCCTACAATGTCTATGAGAGGTTATGGTGGATATATATTGTGCGGAACGAGGGTATTCCCTTTGAACTCCGGTGTCACTGCTCTAGGCAGAGGTGGAGCTGCTCACAAGAGACAGAAAACAACAGAGCAAAATAAGTAGATTGATAGAGTCTTTTATTGTATTATAGATAATGCAGAATTATTCGTTATAATCATTACATATATGCTTGAGAGCAGTCAACTTTGAGTTAGGTTTCCAACCGACTACGCATCTTATGTTGCCAGCATAATCCTTGGTAATTCCTGTACACCATGACTCATGATCCCTCTTAGCCAAGAGTTTCTTTACATGTTCAGCTTGGCTCTCATATCCTAACTCAAACACAAAACCTTCTGCTCGAGTAGGAATAACCAAATTATCAATTAGAGCGTCGTAAAATTCTAAATTTCCAACTAGGGCAAGTTTTGGCTCGTATTCTCTTACTGATGTCTCAACTCCATTGAGAGCAACAGGGAGATTATAGTCATCGAAAGGTATATAAGGAGGATTCGAAACTACCAAGTCTACTTTGTCAATATTCAAATCTTCAATGATGTTCTTCTTAAACAAATCAACTGTAGAAAACTTGATCTTAGCATTGTTATTTTCATTGTATTTCTTCAAATTCAACTGAGCTAAATCAAATGAGGCTCGAGATACATCAAAGCC
Source organism: Priceomyces castillae (assembly GCA_030574375.1). Taxonomy (NCBI): domain Eukaryota; kingdom Fungi; phylum Ascomycota; class Pichiomycetes; order Serinales; family Debaryomycetaceae; genus Priceomyces; species Priceomyces castillae. The sequence goes on from JAJMEX010000007.1 coordinate 103,273, forward strand.
CATTATATTGAACGAATTTATATCCTTATTAAGTTCATGGTTCAATAATAAAGGAATACAACCAGAACCTGTGCATGCATCAATAATATTAAATTTAATATTGTCAAGAGAACAGTCCTTTCTTAGCACCTCCGACAAATTGAGAACCCATTCTTCAGTCTCGGGTCTAGGAATCAACACATCCTTTCTACATATTATCTCAAGTGATCCAAATGGCTGTGTACCTAATATGTATTGTAAAGGTTCAAACCTCGCTCTTCTTCTCACTGCGTCAATCCATTTGTCCTTTGGAAGCTCATTTTTTATCCATTGTAATTCTTGTTTCGCAGCATCTAGATTCTTATTCGGCCTTAAGAGAGGAAGAAGAAGCCTAGATATCTGTTTTGCTTGCCTTATCAGTCCTGGTGATACCCTTGGCATACTACTTTATATGGCTGTAAATTCTAAATTCAAGCTCATCGCGGTATCACTAAAATGTATACATAACAATCTTTATACAAGGAACTATAAATTATATATATAAGACTCACATACCCTTTCTGGCATAGTACATATAAGCTCTTTCGTGCACATGATCTGGGAATGGGGTAATGACTTCAGAATGGCCTGGTCTTGCAACTGGATCTCTCAAATAAACTGCATGACAAGTACTGAATGATACCTCTATGTGAGAAGGTAATATAGCAAAACTTCCGATGAATGGTCTAGGAGTCCATGGGGTGAAGTATGGCTTTGATGGGTCATAACGACCAAAAAGACCCTTTTGCCATGGGAGATTAACCTTAGCAACAGTTTCGTCTTCAAGAATTGCATCTTTGTCCAATTTATCATGGAATCTCATATTTTCGAAGAACTTTGGAGAAAATGGAATAGACTTGGAGTTTTCTGAGAGTTTCAGAGCCTGAGCTGAGACACGGATTCTCTCAACTTGGGATTTGACTATCTCCCCCAATAGTTGTTTCACAACAGTAGCAAGCTTTGCCTCTTCCTTGGATTGAAATTCTGTAGATTTGGTAGATATAAATGCCTTTGCAGTATCTATAGATGAATCCTTCAATAAATTGTGATCTGCATCCTTTAACTTTTGGTATACCTCTATGCACTTTTGGCTGTCTCTTTCACCAAACTGCTTAAAAGTCTCGGCTGTTGGAACATCATCCTTTGCTGATGATCCGATTTTCAATATTCTTGATAAAACACTCTCTCTTGTGGTCTGTTTTTGTTCTTTAATCATGTTCCTGTCAATATTTTTATTGAACTTCTTGATACTGTCCTTATCATTCTTTTTGACATTATCTATGGTGCTTAATGATTTTGGTTTATTTTGTTTCAAATCCCAAACATCCTTTGGGTTTTCTTTTGCAGACTTGACGTGCTTGTTCCAAACTGCAATTTGTCTGTTGTCTACCTTGATGGCCTTCTCTAACCCAGGCTTTGGTCTACCCATTGCCAATAAAACCTTTTCCGGTGTAACACTAAACACATCACCAGTTCTCAAAGGGAAAGAAGGGTGTTTAATGACAACATCATTGACCTTAACATGTCCTCCAAGAATGAACTGCCTTGCTTGTCTGACAGAAGAGGCAAACATTGCTCTGAAAAGTGCTGTTTCTAATCTTTTCTCTAAAGCCGCAAATGACTGTAACGGCAATGGAGTTGGATCAACTTTGACATCCTTCAACGATGCATCTAATTGCGCAACTGATTCAAGATTAGGAGTAAATAACTCTTTCCAACGACTCTCTGTCAAATGTTCGCCGTGATATGCTCTTGTTTCTTGTTTTGCTGCCCATTTCTGCTGGAATAATGTTTTTCCTTGGTAGTTGACGGTTGGCTTTTTATACAAGTTGAAAAGATTGTACTTATTCATAGAGGCACGAACACGTCCCCTACTCATAGAGTACAAGTTTTCCGATCTCCTTGGCATTTTCGATTCAAATCAAGTATCTTAAGTGCTCCCCAGAGACAGGTTTCTGATATTGCTTTTGATATTCTTCTGGTGAATTTTTCAATTCAATATTTCACTGTATAGTCCTCGAACCAATTTTTTTCGTCAATGCCTAAAATGGCCATGTCCACACGTGATTTACTATCAAAATCTCAATCATCTTAACCTCTTGAGAACCTTGGAAGAATACATCTTTGGAATTTATTGGAGGGATCATATGGTAACAATGACAGAAGACTCTGGCCAGAGATTCTGGTCATTAGATGATGAGATTAAGCTCTTTGATATCGTATGCGACCATACTCCAATTGGAAAGGACAAACATAAAAACATGCTGTTAATCATAGAAAATATAAATAAAGATTTACCAGCAGACATAAAGACTTTTACTGCCGAAAACGTGTGGAAAAAACTCGGAAGTCTATATAACTTGGAGGGCTTGGATGCTCTTGATGAAGAGGAGGATGAAGCCGATGAAGAAGAGGATGAACAAAGCGAAAATGATGAAATTGCAAGTAAAGCAGATATTGCAACGGAAGTTAAAGAAGAAAAGAAAAATGAACAATTGCATAATACACCAAAGGATAAGAATATAAGACTGAGGCGTAGAACAAGGCTGGAGAAAGACGATGATAACTCGGAATTAAGTGATGTCGAAAGTGATACTCCAGCTACAAAAGGTTCTAAGCGTACAAATAGTGTTCTTCGCGATAAGAAGCTGCCTGAAGCTCAAACTCCGAATGAGAATGCAGAAGATGACCAACCTAGTGATGATGACGAAGAAGGTAGTGAGTCCCAGGAGGACCAGTCTAATAGACGTTTAAGAAGAGGTTCCCGGAAGGACAAGGGAGAGTCACCACATCCAAGAAAGCGTACAAGATTAATAGCTAAACTAGACAGTACAGAATCTACTCCAAAGCGCAAACAAACAAGAAATTCATCTCCTCAGCCTAGTGAACAATCAACTCCTACAGTATCGAAAAGAAGAACAAGATCAGAAGCACATCAGCATGAATCAGAAGTTGATGCTGAACCTGATAACGAACATGATCTGACACCTGCTCCTAAGAGTGCTCCCTCTACAGGAGATGTTAAATCTGATTCGGTAGCTGATGATGAACCATCAAGACCGGCAACTAGGAGATCTAGAAGATCAATCGCTCCTATACCTTCTACCACTAAACAACCGCAGCCAGTTCAACAATCTCCACTGACTCCTCAACAATCTATAAGGAGAAGCTCAAGGAGAAAGTGATATTGTATGTATTTTAAAATTTTACGTATATAAAATCTCGTAACAATAGCCACGGAATAATGATATAATAATATGTTACTTATAATATCGTCAAGTCTTGAAATGTCGCGTGTTGTAAAAATATATTTACTATAAACCAATGTTATACTAATCAATCCAGGACAGTGATAGAGTTATTTAATAGCTTCTAATGGTCCCATTGATGGAATTATGATAATTAGGCATCGGTTATATGGGTACTCAAATTTTTTACGATACAGCAGGCGGTATTTTAGGGTATATTCAGTCTTACATAAGCCCCAGTTAGAAGTTGCTGCTAAAGCAAATAGTTATGTTGAGGGTCTTCCTCCTTTGGATTGGGATAGAGGTGGAAGAAAGGAGAAGGAAAGCTTGACGCCATTGTATGCTTCTATGAAGAAAATTATGGACGAAAATGCTGATTGTGTTTGTTTGATCCAAGTAGGAAGTTTTTATGAACTCTACTTTGATCAAGCTGAATTATTTGGGCCAAGGTTAGGATTAAAGGTTGCAAAGAGGAAGACAAGCAATTATACCATTCCAATGGCTGGTTTTCCTACACACCAGCTTCAAAAATTTGTGAAAAATTTAATACAAGATATACAAGTGAGTGTTGCAATTATTGATCAGTATCCTACTATTGGTCCATCTACGGATACGATTTTACATCGAAAGATATCCCGTATAATTACCCCAGGTACTTTGGTTGATGAGACATTTCTAAACTACAATGAGAACAATTTTCTTACGGCAATTTCTTTCCCTCCTAACTGTACAAAGGTTCCTGCAGATCCAGATCTAAAAGTTGGACTTTCTTGGATTGATTTGTCCGTGGGTGAATTTTACGTTCAAGAAACCACCTTAGGTGATCTTGCATCTGATATATCTAGGATAAACCCCAGTGAGGTATTAATTTCCAAAGATTTCCAGGGTGACAAAATGACTGATGGAATTTGGTATCCGCCATTACAGGACCTAAAAAGATATTTTACTAGGTATCATAAACCTGTTTATAAAAATTTGAAGCATTATTTCAAGAGCAGTATTCAGCATACTCGTAAGAAGCTTGAGGATTTAACCATTAGAGAAGAAGCTGCCATGCATATGGTTTTATCACACATTCGTGTCAATTTACCAGATGCAAACCCATCGTTAGATGTTCCGGTTAAATATTGGAATATAAATTGTTTGCAGATGGATCCAAGAACTCGTGAAGCCCTTGACTTGACAGAGAGAGCAGGTACGGGTAATAACTCAGTTGTGGGCTCCCTTTTATCAACCATTCGTAGAACTGTAACCACTTCTGGTGTCAGGTTACTCACGCAATGGGTAAAAGCACCGATTTTGGATATATCTGAGCTTAAGCGTAGACAAAGTTTTGTCACTCTTTTCAAAGACAATAACTACTTGAGGCTATCCTTAAGAAACCGATTGGCTCAGCTTGGTGATTTTGTTCGTTCTCTTCAAAGATTATCCTTTGGGACTGGTAATAAAACTCATCATTTGATTATGATAGGAGATGGACTATCAAAAATGGGGGCCTTGCACTCATTCCTTGTGGAGGAAGCAGAAAAGGATGAAGATGTGAATAGATTATTATCTCCTTTTCTCGAAGACTTTAATGTGCCCAGGACTTTAGCTGAAGAAATCCAAAATACAATCAATCAAGATTACCAGGAAGAAGTACAGACTTATACTATAGAAAGAGAAAGTCAAATAACTGATAGCTCGATTGCTTCTGTGACTCATACAGGATCATACAGTAACCTGTCTGTGGAAAAGTATAAAGACACCACTGAGAACAAGAACAGGTATGATGCTACATTTGCTGTCAAACCTGACTTTAATGATGAATTGAGGGAAATCCATATATCTTTGGAAAAATTAATAACGAAAGAAAGAAAACTTCTCATTAAGGTTCAGGATAAACTAAAGGATATTGATGAAAAGTTGGTAGTGACTAAGAAAGCTCAGATTGGGAGATATTCGAATGCACTCCATATCTCGGGTAAACAAAAGCTGATCCAGCTTGCATATGATATGTTACAGAAGGACATTAAAGAGAAACGCAAAGGATCTCTAATATACAAGCCAAAGGATTGGGGTACCCTACAGATGCAAATAGAAGAGAAAATGGCTACGATTAAGATGACTGAAGATATTATCCTTGAATCTTTAAGAGAGAAAGTTTTAGACAAGATATCTGAAATTAGACACCTCACTAAGGCAGTTGACTTTCTTGATGTCACTGCTTCTTTCGCAGTGTTAGCAGAAGAAGCTAATTTAGTATGTCCTGAACTTTCTAATGATCCAGAGTTGATTATTCGAGATGGAAGACATATAATTGTGGAGTCTAGTTTAAAATCAAACGGATCAATGTTTATTGCAAATGATACAGAACTTGGTGATGAGACTAGTATGTGGGTTATCACTGGACCTAACATGGGAGGGAAAAGTACTTTCTTAAGACAGAATGCTTTAATCGTCATTTTGGCACAAGTTGGCTCTTATGTACCTGCAAGAAGTGCTAAGGTGGGTATTGTTGATAAGATATTCACCCGTATCGGTGCATCTGATGATTTATTCAGTGACTTGAGTACATTTATGGTGGAAATGATAGAAACCAGTAACATTCTAATCAATTCCACAGATCGATCACTAGCTATTGTTGATGAAGTTGGTAGAGGTACTAGTGGCAAGGAAGGTTTAGCAATTGCCTATGCAACTTTGTTGAATCTTCTAATGGACAACAAGTGTCGAACCTTGTTTGCTACTCACTTTGGTAAAGAGCTCCAAACATTGTTAGATTCTGATGGTGTTGAACAAAATAAGATTCGTTTCTTAAGAACAAGAGTTTTGCAAAGCAAATTAGACACTGAAAAACTCAATTTAATCATAGATCATGTACTTGAGAATGGAATTAGTGAGCGCTCTTATGCTCTTGAAGTCGCCCAAATTGCAGGCTTCCCCTCTACAGCATTAGTCAATGCTAACCGTGCATTAGAATTACTAAATAAATCTATATTATCTTAGTAAAGACATTAACTTTAATTAATACATCAAGTCATTTCGATTGGTTTGGCGGCAAACCATTATTGCCATTTTGTTGCTGGTTTGTTAAATGATTAACAACAAGTTGTTGCAATTGTAATAATTGTTGTTGCGGGTCGACCAGCATTTGATTTGGATTTAGCTGTATTGGTTGGTTGTTAATTTGTTGACCCCACTGTCCATTAACATAATTGGTAGGATGGTTGTACTGCGTTGGAACCTGAGGTGGTAATTGAGGCAATCCATTAGATGGTAAGAAACCTTGATTAACAGGTTGAATGGGATTGAAATTTGCATTTTGCATTGGCTGTGGGAATTGAGGTTGATAAGCTAAGTTTTGTTGAAACCCATAAGGTCCAAAATTAAGCTGGGGATTAGGATGGTTCTGTATTTGCTGTTGATGGATCATATGATTGTTTTGAAAGCCTACATCAGCGTAATGGGTTTGTTGTCGCTGTGGTGCTCCAATATTCTGTGCATATCCATAAGGTTGGAATCTCTTTTGATGAGTATTCTCATCCAATTGACCATCATTTGCTGAATGCATGTTTCTTTTTCTGTCTTGCTTAGAATCTTGTTTGGGGCCGGTTTTGGCCTTCGTCTTCTTCTTTTTCTTTGCTTGCTTAGCTGCTAATTCCCTTTCGTCATCTGAAAATTCCTGCTCCTCTTCTGGAAGCTCTTCATCATTACAATTACTTGCATCAGTTCCCTTAATATTCTTGATAGAATCTGTGTATAAAAACTGCGAATTAGGTACCACATAATATACGGATACTCCCTTCATACCTTTGAACTTCTCAAATGCTTCATCGGTGTTTAATCTCACTCTGTAAAATGGAGCTTGAAGTCTTCCAAATGTCTCAAATAAAGGACCAAGGACTGTCTTATCCTCTAGACATAAAACTGAATCATCTTTGAGAATTCGGAATTCACCTGAAACATTGGCTTTAATGATTATATTTTTGTCGAAGACACCTGTAATTTCACCAATCTTTTCCAAAGGGGCATTTTCTGGAATAAGAAAATCCTCAGGAAGAGAAGGCGCTACCTCATCCACAATTTCATTTTTAGATATAATGGGACCGTTTATGACTTCTTCGTCATCGTCTAATTGAGCAGCTTTGTTATCGTCTTCTGCATCACTTTCGTCACCATCTGATTCTTCAGACTCTTCAGAATCTGAGCTTGATTCACTACTTGCTGAATCTGAATCTGAATCTGAATCATCCAGTGAGAAGTTCTCAAGCTCTGCTGCATCGATCTCATCATCAGAAAGTTTCTCGAGCTCTGATTTTTCACCTTGAGAGGTTACTGTCTCTGATGTCACATCCGTACTTATCCTAACATCATTTTTCTCAGTCACATCATTATGATCTTCCGCATCTTCAGAATTATCATTGATGTTATTAGACTGTGGGACCTCAGTTGGAGGAATTTCTACTTTATTTTCACCTTGTAAGGATTCCTCCTCTTTTGTGATTGATGCATTTTCATTATTTACAGCTTCATGAGCCAGTTCTAGAATGGAAGAAGCTGAATCCTCATGTTCCGCGATACTCATCCTAAAACCTAAAAATATTGGCAGTTATACAAAGCTTTACAGCGATGAGCTTCAAATCTGATCAAAATATTGTTGTATCACCTGATGTGACACGTGATCTGGCTTGTCAATTAATTTTAACGAGATGATATTGAGAACGTCAAAATTGACAATTTGGGATAAGACCAGCGGACCTTCGTTATGATCCTATTCACAGTACAGTCTAACTTCGCCTCCTGGCTAAAAGATTTGGAGCATTCTTATAAATTTGAACAATGATGTTTTCTAACCATTGTCTCTCTTGAACTGTGGTATTGTCATACAACATGATTGCGATGGAAGCAAACATTACAAGTAACATGTGAGAAGTAGTTTTGCAATATACTGATGAATAAGAGCATCAATTGTAAAGGTCTTTCGCAAACATTACTGTAAATGGTTTTTTTCCGTCTTGGTCTGAATCACCGAGCTGCAGGCGGCCAATTCTTGTCTAATTTTATGACTGACCACCATTTCAGTCTATGTCAAACGGATATATGACGATAATCGAACAACTACAATTCAATTAGCTTAATTTCGAGAATGACGTGACGAGTTGGAACGACCAGTTAGCAATTTCAACATATAGTTTACTTTCGCAGCTCGGTAAGGCAACTGTAGTCAAACTATAATCCATCGAGAATTGCTTTAGGAGATGTAGCCAGCACTCGTCAGTGAGTGTGTCTTACATGTATTATTTACATTGGCCAAGATCTCCAAGAACTATTTGTTCTTTGTACTCTTGATTGTTTCGACTTGCACGGTTATCTGCTGCAAATTCCGGAATATTTTTTCGATAATTTTATCCGGTAACATCTAACCTTTTCAAAACGCTAGCCAGCACATCTGTGTCAGATTAATGACTAGAAACTATATATATTAATATCAGCTATCTCCTTCCCTTCACTAAGTTTTCTAACTCTCTCATAAAACTTTTTATCAGTAATTGACTTTCATTCTTTTGAAGCTTATTCTTAATTTCCGGTGTTACACCTGTCATTCTTTTATCATAATTAAGAAATTATAAGCATCTATTTACCGTCAATTTAGTAAGTATAATTTTGTCGTGATTTTAGTCTAATGTTACTGTGTCATTGGTATAGATCTTAGAGATACTTGGTTAACACTGCAAATTGTCAAAATTATTGAATTTTTGTGGATTGAAAAAAAAACCCGGTTTTAAGGCTGGTCAGTTCCTAATTAATAGAACAATACATAGTAATATGTTATTGTTTATCCTACTCAAGCAACCTTCAAGAGAAGTCATGAATAGTATTTTAATGAAGATGTCATCAAATGCTGGTCCAACTACCATTAAGGGTTGCAACTCGCCATGTCGCGATTTCCAAAGTGGATAGATTTTTATGACACAAAATTGATACATTCATGAATATGGTTGACATGATACCAAGGAATGGCTATAGATATTTATTCACTCTACATGGTCTGGAAATGTTCAGTTAAATTGTTTACTCATAGTTTAGAAGCTGACTCATTGAAATTGGGCCAATATTTTTTTGAAAAGAATTCGTTTCATTTTGCAACCAATATGATACACCAGTATTACACTTCTATCACCAACTGTTATAATAAAGACATTAGTTTCAATTGCCAACCAAGATGATTATACTAACATACACAGCGTCCACTCATTTTAAAAAAGTAAACTATGAAAATTAATACTTTATCTTTGATATTTGTTGCTGCCTTTGCTGCATTGACTACAGCTGCTCCTACTCCATCAGGATGTTCACCACAAGGCAACAAACTAAAGCGTGGGGTCAAATACGAGTATGTCACAATTACTGTTGATGTCAGTGGGAAAACAGTTGCAGCAGTAGATTATACTAGTACTCCAACTGATACTGCTAGTAAAACAGAAGTACATAGCCCTGCAACAGATACCAGCGCTGCATCTGCCGATGTAGCTGCACCAACAGGAGATTTGGAAGCTTATGTCAACCCAACAGTTGGATTCAAGGATGGCGAATTATCTTGTTCTGATTTTCCCTCCGGCCAAGGTGTCATTAGCTTAGATCACTTAGGCTTCGGAGGTTGGTCAGGTATTGAGAATTCAGACAAATCTACCGGGGGAACTTGTAAAGAAGGTTCATACTGCTCTTATGCTTGTCAATCTGGTATGTCGAAAACTCAATGGCCAAGTGACCAACCATCTAATGGAGTATCAATTGGAGGTTTGTTATGTAAGAATGGAAAGTTATACAGGAGTAATAACCAAACCGATTACTTGTGTGAATGGGGTGAAAACACTGCCTTTGTTGAGAGTCAATTGTCAGATTCGGTGGCTATTTGCCGTACTGATTACCCAGGAACCGAAGACATGGTTATTCCAACTGTTGTTAATGGTGGTGATTCTTCGACAATTTCTGTTGTCAACCAACAAACTTACTATCAATGGGAAGGAAAGCCAACATCTGCTCAATACTATGTGAACAATGTTGGTGTTTCATGGACCGATGGTTGTGTTTGGGGTACTGCAGGATCTGGAATTGGAAACTGGGCTCCTTTGAATTTTGGAGCTGGTTACACAGATGGTATTACCTATTTGTCGTTAATCCCAAATCCTAATAATTATGATTCATTGAACTTTAATGTGAAGATAGTGGCAGATGGTGATGCTACTATAAGTGGTACATGTGTCTATGAAAATGGGAAATATAATGGTAATGGTGTGGATGGTTGTACAATTGGACTTACAAGTGGAAAAGCGAAGTTTGTTTTATACAATTGAGGTTAATCCACTCAACTCCCTCTAGTCATGTTCACGATATTTATCACCATCATCGGGTCACCTTATTATAGTAAATGTTTTTTATGAATTGTATATTATCACAAAGTTAAATTTCCATTAATAAAAGCTTATCTTCTTGTAAGAACATTCTGTAGGAAACCTCCCTCCCCACTCCTTTTCTACAAAGCAAAGAATATGGAATTGAAATCGAAAATACTACACGGTTAACTCATCACAAATGAAGTCGTATCTATATTATTACACAAATTGGTATTTAAGTAAGTAGATTGAAAACTACTCTATTCTAAAATGGTTGGGTATTGCTCAATTAATGATATTCCAGAACTTGTCCCATAAGTTCTTAGGTTTCTCTTCCCAATCATCTTCTTCAGCGATTCTGACACCGCTATCAATATCACATTCTTCGATTGGAATAATGAATGCTCTTAATGTGTATGCTTTCTTTCCAAAACCATTGAAGAAAAAATGGAAGAAAACGAAAGATATAGCAAACACTATCAAAGATATATAATCAGTGAAGAAGGTAGTGGCATTGAATCCGAAAAATGCTTCAAAACCTTGAATAAAGGTAATAATGAAGATTGCAATAGCACAGTAATAAGCACCGAAAGGCATGAACTTTGCCTTAAATGGCAATGAATCTCTACTGATACCACGACTTTTCAAAATTCTCATAAAACGAATATGTGTGACAGAGATCCAGCCCCATGCAATAAGACCACTCACAGTTGTAATATTCAAGAGCCAATTGAATGCATTGTTACCTTGGCTTGAAACAGCCAAGAAACCAAGCAATCCAAAGAGAGCAGTGAAAATAACTGAGACATATGGAACACCTTGCTTTGTAGTTCTAAGGAAGAGCTTAGGAGCCACCTTAGCTTGTGCTAATGCATAAACGACACGAGAACCACAGTAAATATTTGAGTTACCAGCAGAAATAATTGTAATTAACACAACTGCATTGAATATGTCTGGTAATATCTTTGTTCCAGAGTTTTCCATAGCAATAATGAATGGAGAACTAGCAACGTAGGTCTCTGCACTGTTTAACTTAGGATCATCATAAGGTACTAACAAACCAATGAAAAGCATGCACAAAACGTAGAAAACCAAAATTCTAAATAAAACTTTTCTAATGGCAGATGGGACCATCTTTTTAGGATTCTTGGTTTCACCGGCCGATAAACCGACAAGCTCACAACCTTGAAAAGTGAACGCAGCATTGATTAAAGAACTCAACCAACCCAAGAATCTAGCAGTATTAATATCACTAACCAAGATACCTGGACCCCATGGACCAGGATTTCTCCAATATCTGAAGCCAATTGGACCAGTCTTTCCGCCACCAACATCCATGATGAAGGCGTAGAGTAACCAGCCTACAACAGCAACCACTTTAAGAGAAGCAATCCAGAATTCAATCTCACCATAAAATTTAACTGGAACAAGATTTGCAGCAGTCAAAATAACGAAAAAGATGGATATCCAAGCAGCAAGTGGCACTGAAAATGTCCAGTACTCAATGATTTGTCCAACAACAGACAATTCCAATGCAAATGTGATAGCCCACGAAAACCAATAGTTCCAACCGTTAGCAGCACCAAGAGCAGGAGAAATCCATCTTGCAACGAATTGGGTGAATGAACCAGTTGCTGGAATATAAGTGGCCATTTCTCCTAATGACTGAGTCACACCAAATGCAAGTGTTGTCATGAATAAGAAAGATATTAACGAACACACTGGACCAGCCTTAGCAAGAATTCCACCAGTAGAAACGAACAAACCAGTACCAATTGTACCTCCAATAGCAATCATAGAGATGTGACGAGCCTTAAGATCTCTCTGCACTTCAACATTACCGTTGACGGAGAGTTCATTTGACTGGTTGTCATCGTCATCAAGGAAGATTTGGTCTTCCTTAGCCTTCTCTGAACCAGAAGACTTACCTGACAACTCAAGAGTCCCATATCTCTCGTAACTGGAATTTCCAGCTACCTTTTCTATATCTGACATCCTCCTTAGTGCGATATTATAGTTTAAAAGACAGTAGGGAGGATTCTCTATGTTTTATAACTTTTATCGTTTGTCTGCAAAAGGCAAAAAGAAATAGAATGCATTTATTCTCGGATCATGCCTGCATTGTAAAGGCGAGATGAGTAAAAATTTGACTACCGGTTTGCTATCGATGTTTTACGACTATGTTAGTCACAGGTCAATAACAGCTAATAGTCTGCCAGCTTTATTGATATCTCCACGTTATCTACATGATACAATGATAAGATCTCTTAGATACTGTTTAGGCACTCCTTGTGTTTACTGAAGTAATTAAGATTATTAGCACAGATTCCTCTAAAGGCATGGTTGACCGACCTCACCTGCGGTTTTTGTCTTCTTCGGTTATGAGTCAGTGAACTTACAGGTAATGCATAAGATTTAACAGAAGGCAACGGCGAAAATCTTTCAAAATGCCTTAGATGATCTAGAGAACGGCGGCGCTTATGGGAAGAGCCTTCTCAAGCTTTTCCTGTTATTATAAGCCGCAATCAGAGGCTAAGATAAGTTCATCCCTAGTAGGCAAGCCGCATTATGGGCTTATTTCTTCGTTCAACGGACAACCAATTTTGCAGATATTAAGATCAGCAATGAGCAGCCGCAGACAATCTAAATCACACTGACAAAAACAATGAGGGGGGAACATTACATATTTTACTGCAATAAGATATGGCAATTTATTAGTTACATGTATATTACAATAGATCCTGCCCTAGGGATAGTTACAGGGCCTACTAGGGATTGTTTGGATCGGAACTCGTAGTAATTAGCGTTCCTCCACATGATTATTATCTGCTGAGTAAGACTTGTTACTTTGCTGTTTCTGGTTCTGACTCAATTCAAATAGCCCTTACAACTAGGCGCACCGCAAAGACACCTGATCCTTTCAGCATCATTGGTTTCACGTTCAAATTTGTAGTCATAGGTCAATTCCTCGTTGGCTTCGATGTCTTTGAGGGCATAAATCACAATACGCTTTTTTCCTTCTACCTTGATAATCTTGGCAGTGCAACTTGGATCACAACAATGATTAATGAAACGAGCAATTCCTCCTTTCTTAGTCGCATCTATGACAGTATTCTCATCAATACGGAAGAGATATGAGGATCCAATCCCAGTTTTCATGTAGCTGCGCTCACGGTGTTCTGCAACCTGTTGACGAATACTTTCACCGACATATTCAATGATCATTTCTTTTGCAGCAATAGGTTCTAATGCATAAAGACCCCAATTATGAATTGCAGACCTTTCGAAAGAAACCGGTTTCTTCCTTTTAGTCAATGTGTTCAAACTAAGAACTTCTGTCTCGTTGCCTAGCTGTGCAGTAATGTCTGCAGCGAATCTCCGGTTGTTCGCCCTGTTCACTCTTGAACTTTGTACCCCGTTATTCGAGTTGTTATGGTCATCATCATCATTCTGAACAGTCTTAACGGGCTTTTGGATCTTGCGGCGACGGAGAGGCATATAACCTATCTTATCAGCCTCAGCAATCTTCCTGTAGCCCTCACTTCTGAATGCCCCACTTGTTGACTCCAAGTGCGGATCCAATTCCTCAATTAGGTCCACATCTTCTGCAACCTCTTGCCAGTCGGCCTTAGTATCCTTTTGCTTCCAGGCAAAATACTCAATGTTACTTATCTTAGACTCCTCTTCAACATCCTGAAGAACCTTTGATGCAAGAACCAAATCTTCTTCATCCTTGATAAGATCTTGAAGTCTATCCAAATCAAATGTATCAGAGGGCAAGTATGCAGTTTCTGTATAGACAGGCTCTGGATGTAAGTAAGTAGGCTGGAACCTTTCATTAACATTAGAGTAATCAAGGTCTTCACCATCAGGTTCATCCTTATCTTGCTCTTCTTCACTGCTAGGATCTTCAGGTTCAGATGACGATTCATACATGAAAGGTTTATGAAGATTGGTCTTCTTCTGCTTCTTTGCTTCCGGTTGGGTTTCATCTTCGATTTCATCGTTACTTGTAGCAGTAGAGCTGTGGATTCTTTTCAAACTTTGTGCTGCTGGAGTTGTAGATCTACTAGATTCATCTTCTTCAGAGTCTTCTGATTCATTATCGAAATTAAGTGCATGCTGGACTGGAATAATATTTCTCTTCTTTGGTATCAACCTACCACCTTTACCGTTAAGTGACTTTTGGATGGCTTCTTGTTTCTTCTTAAATGATGGAAGCACAGCTGGCTGAGAACGCTTGATTGGAAATGGAGTTGCACGTTTAATAGCTTGAGAAGAGATACTAATCGATGCTGCAGAGGGTCTCGAAATATCCTTAGTTTCTCTTGCGGCCTCTTTTTCTGCTTCCTTAGCCTTAAGTTCCTTCACGAGGTCTGGATAATTATCATGAGACAATAGGTCAAGAATAACAGGTGCAATAATACGTTCTCTAATATCCTTCGACAAGAAGGTTTCAAAATCTTTAATTAACATATTTGCAGCCTCATCCACGACATTGTGTGATGTTCTTTTCAAAACATCTAAATCATCATCATCAGATGTTGGAGTAGTCAGTAACAGAACATTACAACCCTCAGGAATAGCCATTTCCATAAACATATTGTATTCATAAAAGTTCCTTCCATCTTCGTTGAAGAAGCACCTCTCACATTCTTTTAAGGAATTGAAAATAATATAAAACCCCGTGAAATCTGACAAAACCTTTGTCCAGTCATATTTGTTCAATGCTCTTTTGATATCCTGTGTAGGTATGCGCTTAGTAGAAATATACTTATTTTGTATAAGAATGTAAGGTTGGTTTCTAATAATTCTTTTTAATTCCTTTGGCATAAATACACCCGAAATAACACGATTTTTCTTTCTCACTGAGAGGATCGTAGTATTCGGTTGATATTTCGACTTGGTTCCCTTTGGAGTACTCGATGTATCCTTAGTAGTCTTCACTTCACGCTTAGATTCATTCTTCTTTCTTTCTTCTTTTTTACGGAGTTCTTCTTGTTCTGACTGTTTCTTATACTTCTTTAATTCTTCATCTCTTTTTATCTTTGCAGCTCTAAGCTTAGCCTTAGCAGCTTGTTCTTTTGAAGAAAGTAGCTTGCCTTCAATATCATTAAGTGCAACTTTAAACTCTACACCATCAATCTTTGGCTGCTCTGACTTAACAGTGGATATAAACTTTTCAGCTAGTCTCATCGCTTTGTCTGGTGATCCTTGGAATTTGAAAATAGATATGCCTAAAGGAACTCCATTTTCGGGATCATTAATGAATCGAAGATCTTTAATTAAATTTCCAAAACTCTTGATAAAATTAGATAAGTATACCTCACTTATAGTAGATGGTAGCTCCCATACCACAAGTTCAGTTCTTGGGGGAGGACCTAAAGAGTCCTTGTCAAAAGCGAATTTGGGTTGTGGAAGCTGCTTGAAAGGGTACTTCTTAGAGCTCTTGTTAGGCTTGGAAAAATAAGTACTCGTCTTTCTTGGGTCGATTATCTCTTGAGAAGAAACAGATTCTCCGGAAAACCTAATTTTCTTATGTTTTGACTTTCGGTTTACCTTCAGCAATGATTTATCCAATTCTGGATCGTATAAAACTTTATAGTTCTTTTTATTATCAACGTCCCTCACAAAATTCTCCATATCATCAAATTTATGGCTATGCAATAAGTCAGGAAACTTTGAATCCGATATATTCACTCCTGTTAGAGGATCAGTCCCAGATATGCTAAACTTCTTGTCATTGTTGGAAATGACACTTCCAGAGCTAGATTGTTTCCCATTTGAAAGACTTTCAGAAGAGTCAGCAGGAAGTCGATCCAGATTATACTCATTTGGAGTGTGATAAGATCCAGGACGGCTCGCTTGTGATCCATATGCCCCATTTCTACCATTCCATGGTGTTCCTCTTTCATTGTTTCTGTCTCGAAATGATGGAGGAGGTCCCAGATAGCGGTTTGATGATCTATATCTGTTATCAGGGTAACCACCCTGATAATCTCTATATCTATAGTTGTTGTATGATGACATGCTAAATGATCTTTACTAAACCACTGCTTCTTAGTAATATAATCAAATAATTGTCTTTATGATACTCAGTGCTTTGTAAACGGATCCTAGTTTATTTTATTCTAAATGAAAACAGTTTGATGCAGAAAGAAGCAAAACTGTAAGATCCCACCTATACTGAGCGTGCCTTACTATGTCAAAACTGACGATTGCAAGACTCAAGATGCTGCTATCAATTATATACACTTGAGACCGTAGAAATACTTCTAACATAATACTATCGTCGCGTTACCTTAACTAGAAAAGTTCATATGTATACAGGATATGAAAAAGTGACATATTTACTATTGACATTGCAAACTTGACTAAGTATTTAGGATAGTCCAAGTAGTAAGACGTAAAATGGATATCTCAATAGAGCTACAACATAAAAAATAGATTGAAGAACTTAAAGTGCTACCAAATTTGTAGATTAATTGCTATATATAGTAGTTTCTTTATTTTCTATATTATTCTTGTACACAAATATTCATCAAGAAAATGCAAGAGAAAGGCCAAATCTTGGATGTAAGTAGCCACGTATAAACAACTTTGTGATATTACGCTTACTTAGTTCTGATGTGCTTCAAAGGGCCAGATGAGTGATAGAAGTTCATTGAGTAGTCCTTCTTCTTAAAATGTCTTTCTTTTGGTTCCTGAACGTAATGATCCCAACCTTGACCCTTGGCAAAGTTTATAGCTGCTTCCTTGTTGTCAAAACTCATAATAGTTCCTTGCATGTAATCTGAAGAACTTTGGTATCCAATCAAATCATTCTCCCATCTGTTTCCTTTTCCTAACACATCCCAGTCTAATTTCCAGTGGTCACCGTTATGACGTCCTGATTGTGTAGCTGGTTTTGATTCCCTGTAGATTCTAACAATTCTATTTGTGGTCATCTCTTTTGGAGCTCCAGATACAATCTCCTTTGGAATTTGAGCTTGGTCATAAACCTCAGGGACATCTTTACGTAAAGGCATCGACAATGACAAAGAGCGAATACCCAAACTCTTTACTGGATTTATAATGCTTCTACTTAACATCCTGACAATCACTTTATATACTTTGATCCTTAGAGATATTTAAATGTCTTCTTAGTATCTCGTATGTCGCTGCTTAGGTTTATGATATTCATCAAATTCTGGTTGGCTAGAAATATTTAAAATACTAAGTAACCCGGATTTCAATTTAATATTCATTTATAGTAAAGCGAATAGTTTATTTGAAATACTAACTTATCTACCTATGAAGCAACTTGGCAATGAACCAACAGCTTAAGCAATCGATAAAGGATATTATACCAACTTATAATGAGGATTATCCTGGCCGTTTAATATCATTGGTGGACTCAATGTACCTGTTAAGTGTGCAAAAGAAACCAAGTTTACCGTATCGCGCAGAGGTTGCAAGGTATCACATATGTGCTTATATAGCCATTGAAAAATATCAGAGTACGTATGATCTACCTGCTCCTGAGACATATAAGATTCCTGTTCAACCAAAGGTGGTATACAAGTTGTTGGACGATTTTAGGAACCTTCTTGACGAAATTCAATCGCCATCATCTACACCCAAGGGTAGAAGAAATTCACCGGCTGGCTCGGTGTATACAACTCCAAATACATCTCCTTCAAAACTAAGATCTGTAAATATTGATAATAGAGGGCTGCCTCGAGTGAGCTCCCCTTTAAAGCGTATTCAAGCACTCAGAGATGAGGATGACCTGCCTGCGAAGAGATCAAAGCTGTCAGGACCATTAAAAGATATACATTCGCCATTCAACCCAAAAGAAAAGACCGAACTCTCTCCAAAGAAAGCATCTTCACCTGGATCTCCCACAATTTATAAATATGACAAAAAACACATAACAATCCCAGACTTCATTTCCTTTGCAAATAACTTTTTTATTCCAGCTGCTATAACCTCACAGATGATCAAATCTTTCAATGAAAGAAAGCATAAATTTGCAAAAAAGAGTGAATGGCTTCTAGCTTGTGGTATGGTATATGCTGCTTATGTTAGAATTAACCATATTCTTCTCGATAAAACTCTTGGTGCTAAGTCTCAGTTTCTTGACCAACTTCTACAATATCAAAAAGGAGGTCTTATGAAATGGAATATGTTGGTATGGTGTAACATAATTGAGGATTCCGTTAAGCAAGAACCATGGATAAGAGAGTTAGAGCAAAAATTTGTGAACGGAAAATCCTCCAACAGTGATGAAAAGATGAAAAACGAGATGAAAGTCAGAATAGGTGAACAGTTCCAAATATTAGATACATTTGGAAGCATGATTAATGGAGACGTTTTGTATAATTCTGAACCTCAGACTACCTATTACCATAACTGGTCAACAAGGGTTCTTTCTGATTTATAGACTTCAATATACTAGTAAGACATGTTACCCGCGTGTGATTTTGTGTAATTTTATTTTTTCTCATGCTAGTATCTTCTCACAGATCTACCTACAAGGTAGGAACTTTTTATAGACAAAGTCTTCTAGATATTTTTAAGAGTTATAGAGAATCAGAGTAAAATTTTCTGACTCTTTATCTTCACGTTTAATACTATTCCAATAAGTGAAATTTTGGAGTTGTGTGAAGGTCAAAATCGTACATATTGCATTTTTAAAGTGGCAGTGGAATCCAATAGATTGTTACCTAAACAAAATAACATAATATAATGACGGAAATTCCGTTAAAGCGTCAGCTTTCAGGGATCACTCTGGAAGATATCGCCAAGAAACATCAGACATTACCTATTGCAGATGAACTGGATAGCTACATCTCTGAAGATTCAGATCTTGTGCAACCAATTTTCGATGCCCCAATAGCATCCAATAATAAATGGCAAGAGACAGTGACCAAAGTGGTCAAGTCAGTTGTTTCTATACAATTTTCCCATGTTAGTAACTTTGATACTGAACAGTCAGTAGTTAGTGAGGCTACAGGATTTGTGGTTGATGCCAAAAGAGGCTTAGTCTTAACCAATAGACATGTTGTGGGACCAGGTCCTTTCTGTGGATATATAGTGTTCGACAATCATGAAGAAGCATTGGTCAAACCTATTTACCGTGATCCAGTTCATGATTTTGGGTTTTTAAAGTTTGACCCTTCGGCTATAAAATATATGGAAGTCACCCAGTTGGAGCTTCGCCCAGAACTAGCCCAAGTTGGTACTGAAATCAGGGTTGTTGGTAATGATGCTGGTGAAAAACTCTCTATTCTTGCAGGATTCATCTCCAGATTGGACAGAAATGCGCCTGAATATGGTCCATTAACATACAATGATTTTAATACTGAATATATTCAAGCAGCAGCTGCTGCATCAGGTGGTTCTTCAGGATCTCCTGTTGTTAATGAAGATGGATATGCGGTCGCGTTGCAAGCTGGTGGTTCCTCCGAAGCATCTACTGACTTCTTCCTTCCCATATACCGTCCATTAAGAGCATTAAAATGCATTCAGGAAGAGACGCCAATTACAAGAGGTGATATTCAAGTTGAGTGGTTTTTAAAGCCATTTGATGAATGTAGAAGATTAGGTTTGACTCCAGAGGCTGAAGCAAAGGCTAGGAGCTTATTTCCTGAAAAGATTGGTCTCTTGGTAGCGGAGTTGATTTTACCTGAAGGACCAGCAGAAAATTTGATAAAGGAAGGTGATATATTACTTTCTATTAACGATGAACCAATATCTACTTTTATTAAATTTGATGAAATCTTGGATGCAAACGTTGGAAAGGATTTGACATTTGTCGTTCAAAGAGGAGGAAAAGACATTACCCACAGCATCACAGTTGGAGATTTACATGCAATCACCCCTGATAGATATGTCGACGTGGCTGGTGCATCTTTCAACAACTTGTCATACCAGATTGCTCGTTGTTACTGTATACCTGTAAAGGGTGTATTCGTCAATGATGCTTCTGGCTCTTTCGAATTTTCAGCATATGAAAAGAACGGGTGGATATTGGAAACGGTTGATGATAAGCCTACGCCAAATATTGATGCATTTATCGAAGTAATGAAACAAATTCCAGACCGCCAGAAAGTATCTATCTCATACCGTCACGTATCAGATTTGCATACACAGAATATTCACGTAATTTACGTTGAAAGACATTGGCAATCTACATTCAGAACTGCTACAAGAAACGATGAAACTGGGCTTTGGGACTTTAAAGACATTCAAGATAAACCTTTACCTCCAATTAAAAGTGTACCTCAAAATGCAAAGTTCATTGATATTCCTGGTAACCATGGTTATTCATCTGCACTGAGATCCTTTGTTCAAGTGAGAACCGTCGCTCCTGTTCCTGTGGACTCGTTCCCTTACAGAAAGGAAATTGGATATGGTGTGATCCTTGACGCTACCAATGGTTATCTTTTGATATCAAGACGTTTTGTTCCACATGATATGTGTGACTTATTTGTTGTATTTGCTGAATCAGTTGACGTTCCTGGTCGTGTCGTATTCTTACATCCTAACCAGAACTATGCTATAGTGAAATATGATCCAAGTCTTGTCCTTGCTGATGTTAAGACTCCAAAATTCAGTAGCACACCTTTGAAGAGAGGAGAACTGTCTACATTTATTGGATACAACTATAACTTGAGACTTGTTACTGATAGCGTGAAGGTTAGTTCCATTGCTTCTTTGAATGTTCCAGCTGCAACATTATCTCCACGTTACAGAGGAACTAACTTGGAATGTATTTTATTAGACAACAAATTGTGCCAAGAATGTGATGCCGGTATTCTCACCGACTCTGATGGTACAATCAGATCATTTTGGTTGACTTACTTAGGAGAAACAAATTGTGATCAATCAGGAGATAGAATGTACAGAATGGGTTTGGATGTGACTAACGTAATGGATGTCATTGCTTCTTTGAAAGCGAACAGAATACCAGAGGGCTTGAGAATCTTGGATGCTGAATTCTCCTCTATCACAATTTTACAAGCAAGAACAAGAGGTGTGCCGCAAACTTGGATCAGTAAATTTGAACAAGCCAGCGATGATGAACTCAAAATCTTGTCTGTTGAAAGAGTATCTGCAGCAAGGTTAGGTGAAGCACAAAATCCATTGAAAACAGGTGACATTATCTTGTCTGTCAACGATATCATTACTAAAAGTATGAGAGACCTCAATGTCATGTACCGAAATGAAAGTCTTAACTTTAAGATAATCAGACAGAAGAAAGAGCTCGATATCGCAGTCCCAACCATCGATGCCAGCACAATCAATACTTCACATGTATTATTCTGGTGTGGAGCCATTTTACAAGCCCCACAGCATGGAGTTCGTCAACTCATGGAAAAAATCCCATCAGAAGTGTATGTCACTCGCAAGAGTGCTGGAGGTCCAGCACATCAATATGGCATAACTACTAATAGCTTTGTAACACATGTGAATGACCAAGAGACCAAAACAATCGAATCTTTTGTTAAAGTCGTGAAGGATATCCCTGATCAGACTTACTTGAAGTTAAGATTAGTTTCATTTGATCATATTCCAGTGGCTATTTCTCTCAAGACTAATTATCACTATTTCCCAACATCTGAACTCGTGAAGTCTCCAGAAAATAACGAATGGAAAGAAATAGAGCATAAGCACAATTAGAAAATGGAATGTATATATTTTACAAAATAAACGGTCTGTATTTGAAAAATTTCTATTAAATTAGATTGGTTATATACAAGTAGTGGAAGTGTCTAGCACTATGTAATGTCATGAAAAAGTGATTATAAGCTCTTTTTTAATTTCTTCAAGTGTCCTCCGTTTGAAGATACTGGAACAAATGAATCCAAGTGACGAAGTGAGTTACTACTGAATCCTCCATTACCGTGGTTTCTTCCAGCTTGTTTTCTCTTGTAACCATCGCCAGTTTTAAGTAATCTTTTAGCTGCTGATTTATGACTTTTCATTTTATTTCTAGACTGTAAAAAGACATTCAATACAGGCTTTGCCATAAAGGTGCTTCTTACACCTGCAAGATATGGTCCGAGCATACTGCGTTTATCCTTTTAGTTTTGTAGCTGTTCAAAAAATTCTCCATTTAATTAACTAATTGATATTTCAAATTATATTGAGAAATTATACACGACCTTTTATATACATAGTATAAGAGTCTGTTTGAGCTATATTACTAACCGAGCTCAGGATGAAAAGTAATACGTGAAAGTCGGCGACATCTTGATAGGTAGTGTTATATAATCATTATTCATCATCACTGGATGAGTATTGTCCAACAATGTTGTGTGATGAGTCGTCTTTAGGATGCTTATCATTTAATTGCTTTTCATTTGAACTTGAAGAAGGGCTGCCAATTTGCTTCTTAGTTAGTTTTAGCTTCTCCTCTAGATTAGCTGTGTGACCTTTATTAGGGACATTTACTATTTTTTTGGTTATTTTAGTTTTCTCTCCTGTTTTCTCCACGGTTCTTCTATGCCCTGTAAGCTTGGAACCTTGTTGTTTCTTTAGGTTTCTAAACCTTTCAAGTTCTCGAAACTCTTCCTCCCTCTTCTCTAATTCTGCATTTCTTTTCGAATTGTTGAGTTCTTCGTAGAACTTTGCTGATTCTTCATCTAGTTTATATGAAGAGTTTTGAGATTCAAGCTGTTGTTGATATTCAAGTTGTTTTTTTTCTGCGATGTTAGTTAACGCTCCAATTCTTTCATATCCAAGTATACTTACCTCTACCTTCTTGTATTTGCTCATAAAGAGTCTTACGTTGTGTATCTTTATCAATTAAATGATCTTCATCAGGCTCATTGGTTATCTGCCGTATCTTATCCGGAACTTTAATATTATCATTTTCTGAAACGAAGTCTGGCATTTTAAGTTATAATTCTCACAATACTGTGTTACTTCTTATATTCCCCTAATTTATCATGCTATTCTTTTAGGATTCAATGGAAATATATGAATTGACTTTGATATCAATTATCAATATAAAGAACTTTAAATTGCGAATATACAGAAAATCATATCTCAGAATTAAAGTATGTATTGTTTTTCTACGATAATATTTATTCTTCTACATATGCTCTGTCTGGCGCATAATAGCGTGGTTCATCAAAAACGTGATATCTATGTCCACGTATACCATCATCTCTGAATATTTGAGGCATTCTCAATTCAGGTTCGACATCTTCTTCATTAATGTAATGATTTCCATAAAATAGGTCAGCATCGAAATTTTCTTTTTCTTCTTCAGTAAAGAGCTTGAATTTGGCAATTTGTAATTCAGTATCAGTAATAGTTGACCTAGAAATACGTGCGTACGCAACCTTCTTGACATCTCTGAATAGAATATATTCACACCATCTGTCCCAATCTGTACTGTCAATATCATGCATTCTAGATTCTTCACTGACATAATTATTATAGTTACCTTCCAATGGATCAGTTACTAGATAACTTAAGAGAACCAAAGGATTCTGAGAGTTAGCCATTATGTCACGAATACCCAAACTCTGTAAATAACGATCCTCTTCATCCTCTTCCTGACCTGAATGGAAAACAACAACATCAACTTCTTCACCATAGATATCTAATGTGGCATGGATCGCAGGGGCTAATTCTCCAACTGGAGAAGGAAGAAGGTGATGAGTTGATCTCAAAATCGGGAATTTTGATAATAATGCAGCACCCCAAGTATGTTTGTTTGGTCCTGGGCCATAATCCACATACATTCCCAAATCTTCAGCGATACGTTGAGTAAAATCACGGTTTCCTCCAATGAGTCTTTCTGTATCTGTCTCAAGCAATCCTATAATGTCAATCTCAGCATCACGAATAAGATCTCTCATACGAATTTCACTGGACCACATATCATTGTCCAAACCAAAATGAACACACCAAATACCAGTTGTGAATGATTCTGAATCCCCATTATATGGAACTGGATCCTGAGTTGGGTATCTCTTTATGAAAGCAGATACAGATATGGCCAATAAAATGAGCAAAATCTTTAACGAATGGCTGAACAAATCACGAACACGAACATTAATACGAATGACGTGTGAACTTTTATTTCTGAGATGGTAGTTAAGAACTCCGAGGAAGATCATAGCCAAAGATCCAAATAACACAATATCAGTTCTCTCTCTTAACAACCATCCACCTGGAACGAAAGCATATGCAACAATCCAAATACTAGCCAATGAGACGACGATACTGACAAAGAATGACAAGAAAAATATCAATCCAGGATTATATCCAACTGATAATTGCCAAATTATTGGTGCCAATGATGCTAAGTAGAACGAATACACTGTGGCACCAATATAACCAACCCAATGGTTGTATTTGTACAAAATCAATGCACCTCCAAATCCCAATATGAAATTATAGAACTTATTGGCTAAAATATTCGGATGTAATCTAACAGAAAGAAGAACACCCAAACCAATTGCAGTGAAATTGATCAATGAACCAGTGATAGGTGTTGGACCTCTAATTGGGAATCCCTCCCATACCCAAAATACTAGTGTTGAGGAATCGCTTAATAATGCAAGGACAGAGAAGAACCATCCTCCAATACCTAAAGCAGATAATAAAATTGAGCCACCCGATCTTTTAACTTCAATCTGAGATGAACACTTTAATGAAGGAGTGAAAAATGCTCCAAGTAATCCAACAAAAATTCCAATATTGTTATAACCATCGTTTTCAGCGTGCATCACGGGCCACACTGGATTATTAGAGTATAAAGTAAACTTGAGGACTGACGTAGCCAACAATCCTAACAAGAAAGAAATGGAATATGACTGGTGTTTCCTTGAATTAGTAGAATATACTCCAATTTCAGACACTAATGAAATCACGGAAAAAAATGTAGCAATAGTAATTGACAATAACTTATGTTCCGGAGACTCAGCTTTATATGCTCCGATTCCCAAAATGATGGAAATAGCTCTCGATATGATAACTAATTTCTCTGACGCTTTCCTTAATATTGGAATTGTCAATACAATTGGTGATACACATTGGGCTAAGATAACTGCCTCATATCCAGATATTCCCATATGCCATAATGGAAAGTACCAAACACACAAAAACAACGAAGATAATATTGACCAGAACATGAAGGAGTTGATAACATTGGCTGTGAAATCAATAAAAGTAAATTCGTCTTGATTAGCAACATTTTCTTTGGAAGATTTGATCTCAGTAACTTTCTCGACTGTGACAGTATCAAGAGATACACCACTGCCACTTATAGTTATTTCTATATCTGAGAAATCAGCAATTGACCATGCATCAAATCCAACATCTAATAAAATTAATGCCCATTCAAAATATGCATAAATTGAATAAGCACCTGGTCTAACGTGTACCTTGTGTTGAATAAACCAGTAGACTAATGGTACAAGCATTCCAAAGAACAGCAATGCAGTGAAAGCTCTTCCCTTTCGTACAAATGACCCTTTTTTAGATAAGATGGTAGTTAAAAGAGTCCATGGAATTGTAAGAACAATATAACTGATCATAAAAATATCATGCCAGTCGTGATCATCTGTAGAAGTAATATAAACCCATCCACCACATGTGAATGTTCTTATAAGACCAGAAGTCAATGCAACGAAGGGTAAAATAGAACCTGGAGTATGTAACTTGATGAAATTGAAGATGAGGAGAAAAAACCTGGGGCCCGAGGTTAAAGCGATGAACACTTGAAAGATGGATCTTTCAGGATATCTATCACCAATCGTTGCTGAAACACTTGGAAACCATTCATCAGGATATCCAAACGATGCATTTTGCACGATCTTTTCATAATGTAACCAACATCCCACAACCAAAGCCAGGAAAAACGCAGCGTACGCACTAAAGGTATGGGCATAAGCTATGAACTTTGCATTAAACTTGATTTGATGTTGATTCGCTACCGCTACCTCAGCTGATTCACCCTTTTTTTTGTCTCCCATTGTAAAGGTTACAGCTAACACTAGCCACTATTATTTTCTGTCTGATGACTTCTTTTCAGACATATGCGTGTCTACAGATATAGCAGCTTTAGTTTACATGCCATTCCCGATACTCGATCATAATGATCACATGATTTTTCAGTCACATGATATGGTAGTGTATTTGGCAAAAAGCCCTCTATTGCAAGATCCAGTTAAATTTGTTTCTTTTATAAGACTCAAGTCTAGTCATAATATACTTGAAGTGAATTAGAGGTAATTTAAGGGCACAAGTTTACACAATGGGTAAGTGAAATACATAATAGCATACTGAGAGTAGATATAATAGACTACTTATGATCACAGAAAAGGTGATTTGAATATGGTTTGAGATGGGTCTTCTCACCTTATTAAATATAATCTAGCTACTAACATATTTTAGGTTTAGATAATTACGATGGCCACATAAGACCAGAACTTGTCTCTTTTGATGATATTGATTACGAAAATTTCCCAGATGTACAAAATGCAAGGACTTCTTTCCTCAGAGAACAATGGATAAGGTCATTTTCATTGAAAGTAACCCATGATGCTTTGAGAAAATGTAAGCAATATCACGGTGTTGATGCCCAAAAGAACTGCAGGCCTTTGATTTTGAAGTACATGAAGATGTTGGAGTCATACCCAATGGAAGGTTACTTAGGTTACCAAAAGAACGACCCATCAAAATAAACGTTTTCATTGCTCCTTCCGTGCATTTATAATTATCACCTCCATGACAGTGTCCTAAAGTCGCTCATTATTTCATCTGGAATCGATAAATCCAGGTAGCTATAGTCATTAGCGCTCATGATCAGTTTCCAACCACTGCATTGATTCTGTTATGTATTACTTCAATACTACAATGATGGGTGATCTAGAAACTCTTGTTCAGTCATTTATTTTAATCAACAGCAATACATTAAGAGTAGCACTTTCTGTAGCATTCACCCAAAATACGAACTCTTCGATATCAACAGACACCATTTATCCCCTAGTATAACTATTTACCTTTCATAATGAAGCTCTTATATCCATAATAGTGGTCGTGTGAGAACCTTTCTCGTGAATTTTCCAAGCCAATGAAATTAATCCTACGAAATTGAGAAATCGGAATCCGAAGTAAAACTCACTGTTTTCAAGAGAATACATCTGGCTTCTTTCAGACCAACAACAATTAGAACGAATTGCAACATGTTTCGCTTAGGTGCCAGTCAAGTTGCACGCTCTAGTAGCGTCAGGTAAGTTTGAGATATATGTTGTTGGATCTATTCCAAGGGAATTGCGGGTTAAGTTTTGAGAAATGGAAGAACACAAGGAAATCATTGTAAAATCGTTGAAAAAGCTCAAAGAAGTGGTTATATATCATTAATATTGGTGCAATTCAGACAGAACTGACATAAAAGTTTCAAATAATGGTTAGATGGCTTGATTAAGTCGATTCTCTGATGTTTAGATCTTATACCCGCATATTAAATTCGACGTTTGAAAATTGAGTACTAACATGAACTAGGAACTACGCTACATTGCGTGAAATTGAAACCCGTCTTAAGTCAATTAAGAACATTGAAAAGATCACAAACACTATGAAGATTGTTGCTTCTACCCGTTTAAACAAGGCACAAAGAGCAATGACCTCATCAAGAGTTTTCCGTAAGTCAGACTCTGAGTTCTATGCAAATGCTGAGCCAGAAAAGGTTGAAGGTGAAAAGACTTTGTTGATTGTTGTCTCATCTGATAAGGGTTTGTGTGGTTCTATCCACTCCCAAATTGCCAAGGCTGCTAGAAAGAGAGCTGGCGAATTGAACGACAACGTTGACATTGTTGCTCTTGGTGATAAGGTTAGGGTCCAATTGGCCAGAACTCATGCTGAAAAGCTTAAGTTAGCATTCAACGGTATTGGTAAGGAAGCTCCAAACTTCCACGAAGTCTCCTTGATCGTTGATGAGATTCAAAGATTAGGAAAATACGAGAACACTGAAATCTTATACAACAAGTTTGTCTCTGGTGTTGCTTTCGAGCCATCTGAATTCTCTGTCTACGCTGCTGATGCTATTGAAAAGGCACCAGGTTTGGCTAAATACGAATTAGAATCTGAGGGTACTTCAGACACCTTAGCTGAATTTTCATTAGCTAACTCTATTCTCACCGCTATGGCTGAAGGTTATGCTTCCGAAATTTCTGCTAGAAGAAATGCGATGGATAACGCCTCCAAGAACGCAGGAGATATGATCACCTCTTACTCCATTTTGTACAACAGAACCAGACAAGCTGTTATTACCAACGAATTGGTCGATATCATCACTGGTGCTTCATCTTTGGATTAAGTTATATATTAGTCTCATTAGAAACTTACCTTAAAAATTGCAATACTTCAATAAACTTCTACGACAGAATTATATTAAATACATAAATGTAGATATTAATTACACTATTTCATAGTGAAAGTACTCTATATAGAATTAAGTTAAGATTAAGTTGGTCATGTCAGTCCACTTTTACAAGTCTATATATCCTTCGGATGAAAAGGAAACCTGTTAAAACACCTACTGCTCCAAAAGCAACCCCTGCTATAACGCATACCAAGGCCATATAGGAGAAATATAGTATGGTGCTCGTAATGTCTCTAACATGTAAGTAGAAAAGAAAATAATAAATGGAATATCCATAAACATACCATCCAAGGCTTGATCCAACTCGGAAACAAAGCCAATGCCACTTGGGGTTATTAAAAACTGCCAATGATAAATAAGTTGCAACAATCGTTGTCTCGCATACAATAATCATCAAAATGATTGTTGTTAAAAGAGAAAACCCATACATATAGTAAAATGTAGTCTTCTCCAACCATACGGAATTCAAGATAAACAATAGTTCAACATATACGACTCCAAAAGGAATGAGACCAAAAATCAAAGTGCTGACAATAGGATTCAAAACCCATGAGTATGCTTTCTCTTTTGAAACGGTAGAGAAACTTCTCTTGGGGCCATTTCTTGCAATTGTCATTAAGAATGAATTAGGGTGAAATTTTCTCTTGTTTCCTAGATATCCACCAATGATACCAACTGGGATCTCAACAACAAGTAAAAGTAAGAGCACGACAATTGTTCCAAATGGCAAGGCATTTGAAGACTTCTCAGCCCAAAGGAAAAAGTTTAAAAAGAGAAGAGTAGACAATATAAATACTGGTAAAAGTCCACTGAAAATGATTGAAAGAGACATGTACTTTTTTGGCGAATACTCCGAGTTTAAGTGGTCATTCTTGAACAACTTATGAAAGATGATACCAAAATATGCTGAAATTGATCCTGAAGCAGCCAAGCAGAACAACAGAAAAGAAAAGAAAGTTCCACGGTAGTTACTGAAACCAGACATAGCAGATGAACCGCCGAGCTTAAACTTTGCATTCACAACAAAAAGTAATAGAACTCCTAATCCAGAAACTAAAGTTTGAACTCCACTTGAAACTAGCACAGACATAAGGGTGGAATATTTTGGCTTTTCGAGCACTTCATTTACCAAACCTCTCCATGAGTTGATAGATTTATCATTAGTGGGTAGAGACGAGTTCTGTTTCTGAATATCTTTCTTGAGAGTTTTCAATAAAACAATAGCAACAAAAACTGATAAAAGGAACAACAATACGACAGAATTTGTAAAAGCAAACCAATGCATATGCTCGCCTGACTTATTGTTCTCATTTTCGTAGTAAAGATCCCATCTTGAATCATAATCGATAGAATTATCTTCTCTCCAATATACAGAATAAGTATAAGGAACAACAAATTTTTTCTCTCCCTGGACAAGTTTATGGCCTTGTTCAAAGAGTAACGGCAAGTTTTCATAATTTTTGGAAGCACCAGGGCATTCTTCATTTATGACACTCTTAGGATACACTTCAAAACCAACTATAGAAAATAAACTAGGATGAGTCCTCTCTCTGTGATAACGAATTACTAACATATAGTGATTGTATATGTAAGCAACGTCATCTTTGGCAAATCCCATTGGAAAACCAGCTGCGTAGTATTTATTTTGGCCAGAAACAAACGTTGTTGCTCCAGGCAAACCATCAAGCGACCAATGTATAACATACCCATTTTTGATTAAGGATTCGGCTTTCTTAACGATCCATTCTTTCATCACAACGTCACATAATCTGACGCACAGCTTGTCTACTCCAAATCTCAAGTCATAATTACTCTGTTGGTATCTTTCTCCTTTCAATATTTCACCTAATGATAAATGTATTGGTTGTTTGTTATAGTTTGGGCATACGAATTCCAAATCATAATAACTATATGGTAATTGAGTGTGGTCACTCTCAACCTTATTGACCAAAAGAGGTACTTGATCACCTTTACGGTAGTAGTTTGGTGTATATCCAAAATTAAAGCATTGTATCTTACCAAACAAAGATATTAAAAACACTAAGAATATATAAAACGATGCTTGTTGCAGTCTCATTATGACAATTCAAGTGCAACATACAAAGCTTTATCAGTACAAAAGTGCCTTTAGACCTTCTCAAAATGCAATTTTTCTCTGCTATGCAAGATCTTCGTTGATAGGCTCTGATTTGAATCTTATTTCGAAGAGAAATAAAAAAATTTGGACAATCGCGTATTATCGCAGCTTACAAAATATCTAAATAGTATAAAAATGCTTATCATGAAAAACTACTTATTTCTCCTTTAAAGATTCCATCGCTTCTCTTATCAAGTAATTACCTTTTGGATCTAAGTTCAAAGCTATAGTGAATTCCCTTATAGCTTGGTACTTATCATTCTGGATGTTATACAATTGACCTAATAAGAAATGAACTGAAGCTTCATCGGGGGCCAAATTCTTTAAAATCTCGAAATATCTAAGAGCTTGAGGGAATTGCTGCATAGAGAATAAAAGTTGGGCCTTCTTGAACATAGGAAGTGGATTTAAAGGTTGCAATTTGTTTGCAAGTTCATATTGTCTAAGAGCCATGCTCTTCTTCCCTAATTTCTCTAGGACCATTCCAACACAGCATATTAAAATAATATTGATTGGATTGATAGAAACAGCCTTTCTAAAGTGGTAGTCCGCTTTCTGGTAGTCTCCCAAATTGATATATATCATTCCTATACCGTAAAGAGCATTGTAATGTCTTGAGTCAATAAGTAGACTTATGCGGAAACTCTCCAAGGCCATTTCGTAATTGTCACTTCCAAAATATTCGTGACCTCTAAGAGTATAGGCGTATGTAAAGTTCTCATCCAACTTAATTGATTTATTAAAGCATTTAATAGCTTCATCAGGCTCTCTTATTAAAGAAAAGAGATTTCCTATCGCACACCAAGTGATTGAAGAATGGGGATTCAAATCGTGGAGCTCATTGGCTAAGTAGGTTAACTCGACCTTTTTATGTAAATGCCATAAAAGAGTTGAGTAAAATTCCATATCCTCTAGCCTTGTTCTATCGAGTTTTCTTAATTTAACAAAAAAGTATTCCGATTGCTTGTAATTAACAATCTCATAGTGAAGTCTTCCCAATTTACTGAGAACCCATGGCGTTTCTTTTTCATTTGCAGGTAATGATTCCAAAATCCTAATGGCTTTGTAACAATCATATCTACTCATACATTTAAAAGACTTGGCAAAGACCAAGTACAACTTCATTAAATTTGAGTCTGCTGCTTCAATATCTTTATTAGCCATTATACTCAATGGGCCATTCTTATTATCATTATTGGCGGTTGTTATGAAGCTACTTGAGCTATTTCGTTTCAATCCAGCACGGATATTTGGCTTTTGACTAGATGAATTGATATTATCACTGGAATTGTTAGGATTGGGATGTGAAACCAATCTTGATGTGATCTTTGAATATGTACTTTCTCGCCTTGAATTCTTATCCATCACATCTATGGGGAAGGATGGTTTTGCAAATTCAATCTGATTGGACTTCATATTAGTGGTGTTTGCGTTTGTCTTTCGCAAGGGTGCATCAGGTACTCCAGGCGCCTTCAATCTAGGTGTGGATATTGAGTTATTAAAAGTATCATCAACATGAGAGGTTTCATTATTAAGAGACAATGAATTTGAAAATGGATTCGAAAAGCTATTGAACTCGGCAACTTGTTTCGCCTTAGCACTCTCACTGTCAATGTTTGATACTCCAACTGCATCACTGTTTGATTTATATAATGCCTTAACCTTCACATTAACACCAAGTTTACATAATTCTTGGAACGCATCAAAATCAAAAGGGTTGAACTTTATCGCCAAAGAGAAGTTTAGGGCACTATTCTTTAAATCGCTCATTCCCTTATATAAATCACCTAATAGGTGATAGATTGTAGATGAATCTGGGTATATTGACCTGTTGAATTCATAATTAAATCTTTGTTGAGCAGTGACAAATGTAAATGGACTTTGAGAGCTTGTTGAAGATTTATCATACAAGCTATGAACCTTCAATAGTTGATATATTCCCTCCTTATATCTTTTTAATTTCAAACAACATTTAGCAAACAAAAACGAACATCCTAAATGGTTCATAGATAACAGATTAACCAATTTATTATGTGATGACTTGAATTTACCCTGTCTGAAAAGTGTCAAAGCATATAAATAAATGGAGTCCAAATCATCTCCATCTATAGCAAGTAGCCTTTCACTAGCAAATTCTGCATTAGCATAATTGAAGTTATCTAATGAGTGGATTATGATCGATCGCAAATATTGCTGGTTTGTAGGTTGATCAAGATCTGGCATCTTCAAGCAACACAAAGAAGAGCCTCACAACGATAATAGGTAAGTATGAATTTCTTCGTGGACCTACGATCTAAATTGATCTTGAAGTCCAAATAGTCTTACTTGCATGTTGATCATTAGTGTACAAACATAAACACTACTATTTAACCAATCCTGCATATATCAAGTTCAAGATGAGTTGATTACATTCATTATATTAAGTAGTAAACAGTATATTACAATAACAGCAGCAAATCTACATATATAGATAATGCCTCTGTGTCAATAGATTTTCTTGAAAATTTCATTAAATTTCACCTTGTTTTTGGTTTATTTTTTTTTCACTATTAGGGTTCATTAGCATTATAAAAGGCATTAGCAAGATGCAGTTATGAATTCAAAAAGTAAAGAAACTCAGATTCACTGCTATAAAATTAATAGGTATCACTTTTTAGCTTTAATAAAGAAAGTATGATTTCCAGAACCGTCGTTTGAGTAAGCTAACATTTTTTCTGATTGTTTCTTCTTGCTGCCACTCATAACTCTGCCAGCACTATTGGAGAAAATAGGAGATTTGTTTTCATGGTTTGAATTCTCTTGGCTATCAATGGTGGCCAGGTCAGTATTAGGAGTACTAGATTGAGAATGTTGACCGTTACTTTGGGCAGATTTTGGTGACAAAATTCCTGATGCTAGCAAATAAGGAGAACTAAAACCTGATTGAGACGAAATCTGAGGTGTAGTAGGACCCTTGTGAGATTTGTTTGTACTTGAGGTGTCAACAGATAAGTTTGGTTGTTGCAGACCTTGCTTAGTATAGGAATTTTGTTGTGGAGATTGGAATTGGCCTCCTTGCAGAGTTTGAGGATTTGCAGAAGAAACAGTGGTATTATCTATTGAGTCCATGTTTGGGGATATGGTAGAATCCACTGAGGTTTGACCATCATTAGATTCATTGGAGTAGTGGTTGTAAGGATATCCATCCTCAAACCCATCTCTCAAATACCCTTTAGAACTTAACTCTTCGTCTTTTGATTTCGTTTCTTCTCTAGCTTTTGCTAATAGTTCTTGAGCTTTGCTCAAACTGACAGTTGGTGTTGTACAACTGCTAACAACAGGTACTGAATCATCAATATCAATTGTTGCGGTCATCAAGGCCTTAAGCCACCCTCTCATCTCTTCTTTGGTCTCAACAGCAAAATAATGAGTTTTTGGCTGGGTAAATGTTAATCCTTTTTTGAAACCAGGAGCTGGGGGCACTAACTTGAAACAATATCTTCCTAAACCAGTTGATGAAGCATATATAGCAACATACTTATCGTTCGAACTGGAATCAGTATCGGAGTTGATTGGAATCACCTTATGAGCAGTGATATCAATCAAACCTTTTTCACGCTTGTCACGCAAAGAAGTGAAGTAAGAAAGCCTAGTTCCGTGCAATGTGAAATAACGAGAGCGCCATCCCAAAGTACTTCCGGATTTCTTTGCCATCCACCCACTATAGTTGGCTGTCTTGATTGCTTCATCAGGATTAATTTCACGTATACCCTCTTGAAATGCAGAAGTTTTCAGCTTCTTGGAGGTAGCCAAACCCCGGAAGTTTTGGCTTGATGTTGATCTTAAACTTTTGAATCTCGAGGTAGTTGTTGAGTCTGAAACAGACCTCTTCTCGTCTTTTACATCACTAAGAGGCAGTTTTGGTTGATTTTGTGACTTGTAAGATACAGACTTCAGTTTGGTAGGAGAGCTAGAACCATTAAGATTTTCAATGTCAGTAACAATGGGTGGATTTATCTCCTTTTTAGGTGAAAAAATAACGCTATCTCTCTTTGATTTGACCTGTGGCGATTGAGTACTCTTTGAATTCCTCTTTGGATCCAAGTTACTTTGAGCTGATTTCGCCATCTGAGTTTTCTCTGCTGGATTCTCCTCATTACCAGACAAAAACAGGAATAATGATGAGCGTCTCTTATGCCCTGACATAACGGAAGAGTTCCTACGATGTTGCCTAGCATCCTTTCCAATAGAAGACTGACTAACATCTCTACTATGGCCCCTTACCGACAGCTCATATATAGAAGATGACGGTCTACTGGGAGAAGCCACTGATAATTGGTTTTTCGACACACCATTGGAAGACACACTTCTCAAGTTATAAGGATTCTCTTTGTTTTTAACTTCATTGGGTGTAGTTGGTTCATCAAACCTCTCAGAAGTTTTTCTTAAAGGATGTTCACCTTCTGTGTCCCTGATATGAAAGGATGATGAATTACCGAATTGTGGACTTGAAGTGCGTCCCTGGCTATATGGATGCAGTTCTCTTACATCCGCAGAGGGTAACAACTGACCCATACTTGAAGGTTCCCTGTTAGTCTCAATAGCTTTGCGCAGATCTTTCAAACTTTCTGGGGCCTTAAGTGGAGAGTTGTTTTTCGATCCTAACGGACTAACAAACTCATCTTCTGATGTTTCTGGTTGGATTGAGTTACTCTTCGATTTATTGTTTTTAACTCTCGATGCAATTTCTCTGAGCTTTTCGATTTCCTTGTTAACTTCAAATCTAGTCCCAAATGAATCGATTTCTAATTCTTTCAAATGGGCTAAGTCCAACTCTAATAAAATAGCACCTGTGATCTTGTGCTTCGCAAACTTGTCAGCAACATTCATGTCAAAGCCCAATACAAGAGCAAAATAAGAATATACTTGTTTTGGAGTCCAATTTGTTACCTGCAATGGGTTAATATCATCTGTGAGGGATTGATTAGAGGGGTTCTTTTGATGTTTTGGTCCAGCTGGGGCCAATGATGAGGCAGCCTTTACAGGTGCCGGCACATTTGTCACTGGGGAATTACTTTCCAGTTGTAACTCCATGAGAGCCTGATCAATATCCTTCATCGTGGAGTGGACCTGTTTGCTCGGAGTCGGCTGTTCGCCAGCATCCAATTTTTCAAAAGTTTCTGTTAACTTATTCACGCCTGTTGGTGTAGTATTTTCGCTGTTTGGTTTACTAGTTACTCTTCTGGATCTAGCTCTCAAAAGTGATGTGTTTCCAGGACTATGGTTTTGAATGAGCTGGGTAAACGAATTTGGATACAAACCAACCTCACTAGTCAGTAAATTTCTACCCATATACCAACCATCATTATATTCACTATCATCTGATAACACTTCGACTTTGTCTCCAGGTTTGAGATTTAACTCATCCCCTAGTCTTGCATTAAACTGCTTTATACACAAGTAAATGTCACCGTTCATTGAAGTATCCGTCATTTTGATTTCGTCTATCTTCTGTACAAACACAACGTGACCTTTGTGTACAACGGCTCCCTTGCCACTACGGTAATATAGTCTTTCTTTTTAGTTGTCGCCTAAAAAACAATATGGGGTGTCGTCTTATCCTAATTTCAGTGAACCAAGTACGAATAACCTCCACTCAAACTATTAACTTTTTTTATCTCCCAGAAGTTAACTTAAACACGTTAATATCTTTGAACCTTATTCCAAAGAGTTTAATGGAAAAATTAATTTATTTTACCTTTAATAAAACTGTGGGTTCCTTTTGTTTATACTCTTTCGGCCGGCTCAGCTTTTTGATATGTTCGTTTTTTTTTTCGGTTAGGATGAGAATGTCTTACGTAATCAAGATTAGCACTAATACACACTATCGCTATCTACAACATGCCATATAGCCGTTACAAAGAGCCTTGAATAAGCAGAGTACAACTAAGGAAATAGTTATTATTAATAAAATAATACGAGATCAGGTTTTTGAGCAATATCTGTTCACTTAACAAGTGTGCAGTCAAAAGGAGAACATTTTGTGAATCTGATCCTCGATTAGATAGTAAGCAAGCGGGAGAGAATTAATTTAGCATATAAGTCTTAGGGCTATTCTTTTGGCTTATTCAGTTTGAAATCAAATGCCACCACCGACATCACCTAGTAGTGATTCTCCTAATGCATGGGAAATTTCGAACTCGGTGGTTTCAGATGACTCATTAGAAAACGATCATACACGGAGTAACCTAAGAGAGGAGCGAGGCACCAGGCTAAACACTCTTAATTTATTATCCAATTTTATATTACGATCCGGTGGAGTGCATGATACCGGAACTAATGGTGGTTGGAGAAATAGGTATAGCACTGTTAATGATGGGCATTTACACGTCAATGAAATACCCATTGAGATACGAAATATTAGCTTTGAAAACAGTAACGATAATAACAGTTCAGTAAGTGATATTGATGATAACGACAATATGGATCACGATTATGAAGAAAACGATTACCAGTATGTTGATGATGACGATTATGACGATGACGATAACAACCACGATGAGCAAATTGAAGCTGAGGACGATATAGAGGAAGACGAAACTGAAGAAGCTGAGTTGAGATCAGATGTTGAATCAAATGAGATTTTATTGCTTTCGTCTGCTCGTCAAAATTACACCAATACCAATACTTTAATATCGTCTGCTGGAGATACTAATCACGGTGGCTTACCTTTAAGACGTCAAAATGCAGTTCGCTTTAGATCCAGGGGCAATATTTCAGAAAGAAGTGATAATTCCTTAAGGGCTAAGCTAAATACAGAAGCAAGCATAATTCATAGAGACATCCAAAAACTCTTGAATGTGATCAAATCTTTGAATTATTCCAACGGACTTTCGCCCATTTTCAAGAACCACTCAATACTTCACACACATTGCGTCAAAGTCGATAAGGAAACAAATGAAAATATGTTTTCAAGTCTTGATTTGGTAATGGATAGATTCATGACAAAAAGAAAATCTGGTCAATTATGGCAACCGATCAAACAATCAGTTGAAGAAATGCCGTTGAGTGTTCATAAAAGAAAGGCATCATTTTCTAACTACAGGCAAAATAAAAAACAAAAAATTAGGACAAATAGAGACGCTGGTCTTGCAGCTTATGAGACAAAACAGGCAAATAGGCTTAACTTGAGACAATTATCTTTTGCTGATAAAAGTAGAATTATGGATGTCATGTTTAGTTCATTCTTAAAGGAAGGCTCTACATTTAGTCTAAACGGTTCGCAAAATATATCAAGTGATAATAATTTAGACTTGATATTCACCTCTGTTGGCTATAAGGAGAAGGGGTTAGAGGGTATGTTTTCAGTATCAACTTCAGAACGAACTTCGGTCGGGCTTTACTATTTTATTTCAAGAAAATTGCAACAAACTAAACATTTCTTTATAGGAACCGATCTTGGTGTAGATAGTTCACCAAGAAGCAAGTTATTATCTAAGAAGATGAAGATTTTGGACCGCCTTAATGAAGACTTGACTTTGGATAAATTTGTTTACCCTGAAAGTAAAAAATTACTCAGACCATTTATGATCCCATTTGATGGTAAATTGATTGATTTTAAAACTAATGATCTAAGATTTCTTTCACAGATTAATATGCCTACAAATATCAGAATCAGATCTCTTCACTTTGCTCGTACAAAATCAGCCAGAGTGAGGTTGCAGTTGTCTGAATGGATGAGAATACAGCCATTTAAACTGTTCAAGGAGTCGTATTTTATTCAAAGATTGTCCAAACTCGAAGAAACTTTAAAATCGTTTTGTAAGTCCAACATGACAAATAGTTTGAAGCAAGAACATATCGAAACTGCGAAGGGTTTGAAATTGAACGCTTATGA
This sequence comes from Priceomyces castillae, assembly GCA_030574375.1. Classification (NCBI taxonomy): domain Eukaryota; kingdom Fungi; phylum Ascomycota; class Pichiomycetes; order Serinales; family Debaryomycetaceae; genus Priceomyces; species Priceomyces castillae. The sequence continues at coordinate 142,319 of JAJMEX010000007.1, forward strand.
CTTAACCAAAGATTTTGACTTTATCAAGAATAGAAAGGTGCCGGTTCCCTTCATAGAAAATGAACAAATTAAAAGAGAGTTTGCCGTCAATGGGTTTAAATCTAACTTTTTCATTCAAGATTGGCAGAGAGCACTAAGTGATAAATTAACAGAATTTGTTACTTGCCAAAATAATTGTTTGCTTAATATTCAGCTGAACTATATTTTATTTACATTGACCGTCGATTTGAGCTCTTTAATTGATAAGCTTATAAGCTATACTTTGGGTTTCGCTACTCCTGATTTGGCAATGAAATACGAAGCGATTTTGAATAGTTATTCGGGTAAAGGAACTGATGAAGACGCGAAGAAAGCCATCTTGTTATGTTCATTAAATCGCAAAACTGGAAAAATTGAGATCCATAACACAAGAGCCTATCTAAGTTACAAAAATGTGTACCAGTCCGATTTCCAAGTTTCAAGAGCAAGTATAGGAAGATCAGGTCTCTTCTCAGGCTCTACTAACGATCACGAATCCAATCAAAGTATGGATTTTGATGATTTATTTTCCTCCGATGATAGTGACACTGATGATAGTATTAATTTACATGCTAGACATGAAAACCCTTATGATGAAGATATAACAACAACTTTGGAAGGATCTATTAAGAGAAATACGATTAACACCTCGCTAGGTGGAGGAAATCCTAGTTATACAGTAGTATGAATTGCAGTAATGTCATTAATGTATGTTATTTTTGTTATGCTAGTAATATGAACACGTATTTGTCTTAAATTTTACCAAAATCCCCAGCCACCTTTTCCTTCTCTTCTGTCCTTCTTTCTCTTCCTGAAAAAATCTTTGGTACATTCTCTGTAGGCGTCGAAAAACTCCTGGCAAACGAGTCTATCATCCTGGTTTCTCAAAAGACAACTTATGGATGCCTGTCTACTTTCTTCACAAGGATCGTAGTATTTAGATGGTTCTTTCATCGTCCATCTATATTTATGTCTATGATTTACTGGGTTATCTGGATAGAACTTATAATTATCAACACCACCTTGAGTGAAGTCAACTTTATCTTTCTCAGTGATAACTTTGTCAGTCAATTCCTCCTTGGGAATATTCTTTGTAGGCTGTTCCTTTGGAACCTCAATCTTCTCTTGTTCTTTTGACATGATTAATTGTAGCCTTCAAAACCTAAAGCTTTCCGATATTCGAAGTTATATTAAGGAAACGATTTCTGGTAATTCGGTTCTGCAGGTTATAGAGATGATCTAAATTCAAATCTATACTTCCTCTAAACACTGAAAACTTCGTTAAAGATAGTCAAACGAAATGGGATCACAGCCAGTTGTATTCTTAGAAGATTCGGAGGCAGCCCCTTGTCAACGGTGTAAAGTTGAATCAGCTCTTCTTTCCACAAGAAATGAAAAATTTTGCAAGCAGTGCTATCTTAGATTTGTCAGAGGTAAGCAGAGAAAGCAAATGCAAGATGACAGATATAGAGTCAAGTATGGAGATGTAGCAGAGAGGCTTGGTGTCCAGAAAGTTTTGCTTACGCTTTCAGGAGGGCCATCTTCTACTGTTTTAATGGATGTTATTGGCAGCTTGTTGCAAGAGCAATATGAGACGCACAAGGGAAAGCAAGGTTTTCAATTAATAATTTTGAATTTAGATGAATACGAGCTGAAATCATTGAATAAGAGCATGAAGGATGTTATTCCACATTTAGTCGAGAGGTTTCAACCAGCAGAAATCCACTATAAAATATTATCTTTAGACTCTTTCATTCTTGACCAAGAATCTATAATGTCTATCAAAATAAGAAACGATTTTTCTGGTATCGGTGGGTTGTTAGATAATAGAGAAAACTTTAATATGAAGCAAATCTTAGACTCCTGTCCCAACAAATCGTCTAGAGAAGATTTACTCACTATAATATATGACGAACTCATTCTAAGAACTGCCTATTTGGAAACTTGTCAGACAATTTTGTACGGACACAGCATGACAAGGATAGCTAATGAGATTATATCATTAACTGTGAAGGGTAGAGGGCATTCTATACATAGCACGGTTTCTGATCATCAAGCAGAATACCGTGGAAGATCAATTCAAATCATATATCCTTTAAGGGAAATCCTCTTTGCAGAAGTGCAGGCCTATATAGAAGTCGCTTCGTTGAAAGAATATCTTGTCGAATCCACTGCTGCAAAGTCTAAGGTTACCAAAAATATGACGGTACGTGATTTGGTTACTCAATACTTTACTCAGTTGGATGCTACTGGATATGCATCTACAGCTTCGACGGTTGTTAAAACCGGTGAGAAGTTAGGTGCCCCTAAGTTTGATAATGAGCCTTCCAAATGTCAAGTCTGTGGGACTGATATTCACCAAGATCCTAAACATTGGTTGCGTACCATCACTGTGACAGATCCTGCAGATGTGGTCACTGATGAGGAACGTGCATATGTTGATCTATACAAGAAAGAGCTTGTGAATGATACTCTGGCTGCACATAATGAAGTTCCATTAAATATATGCTATGGATGTACAGTTACATTAGCATCGATGGACAATATCTCATCTATCATTTGGCCAGTACGAGGCTCCAATCATGATGATCAGGATATAATCAATGAATATATATTAGAAGATCTGGAATAGGTATATAGAGATAATTTATATTTAACTTGGGTTACTACCTTCTGTAAATTTTAAAGAATTTGGAACAAATTTTGCAATATCCGATCAATTTTGTGATACCTAAATGATTTGTTTTATGCAAACACCAATTAGATAATAAAAAGTGATAAGACGTGACAAAAGCATATAAAAGTCAAAATGAAGGTATTAAGATCATCTATAATACTCTATAATACTCTAAATAGTCTATTACGCTTTATGGCCACTTTGATCTGCTTAAAAATGGTTTACGACATCTAGTTGCAACAAAAGATTATCTTGTCTCGATTAGTCGCGGATACTAACACAAAGTCTATTTTATATATTAGAATTAATTGTCCCTTAGAATAATATTGATACAAGTTAAGAACTTTTACATAATGTATGCTCCTAACTTGTTCTCAAATGATCTATTCACATTCTGGAGTCAGAAGGAAGGAGTTTATCCACTTCTTACAGGAGAAAATGGATATAAAAATGGCCAAAGTGGGGCAAACAACGAAAACATAGAAGATCAGAGACGACATGCAAAACATCTATTTGCACCTCCATTAATAGCATATTCAACAGACCGTCCTGGTCCCAGCATTAAACAACTAGAATACACTATCCAAACAGGCAGCGACCATAACACATCATTGATAACACCTTTAATTCAAAGAGAACTGGATCAGCTTCTAAACATTCGAAACTTTGGATACAGTACGATTCGGCCCATTGGAATTGGAAAGACCATGGAGCAGATGAGACAAGAAGGATCCAGGCAATATAATACGAGTGAGCAAATTGATGAACCCTCTTTCATTCCTACTGCAGAAAATACTAGTGGAATTGCACCAGACAGTTCAATAAATGATGCAAGCCAGCTTGATGCAATAAACCTCGCCAATCAACCAAATTACAACGATTTAGATGCTCAAATACCAAGTGCAGATGCGTTTGATAATGACCAGGAGGAAGATGATTTTGGAACGGATCTGCAGGATGAAGACTCCCAAGGTGCCGACTTCGATAATGCCATAGATGAGGACGAGGGATTCATGGCAGAGGAAGTGGAATACCAAGATGATCATAGTCTAAATACCGAAACAAACTATACTTCCGGTTTATTAATTAATAGCGGCGCATCTGCAACTACTGGTACCATGACTACTTCAAACACCGGCAGGACTGTCACTACAAATCCTACTACAGTATCTAACACCGGAATACCTCAAATAGAACTCACAAATAATAGTGGCTCCAGCTATCCTATGTCACAAATACACCCAGCATCTGATGAAGAAGGCGAAAACCTCGATATGATCATTGATACGAATTAAATTAAACCTATATATACATATGCTACCTAGCACCGGTTATATGTGCATTTATTGCTTTAATATTATCCACCTTAGCAGTTTGTAAATGGATTGCAGGAATCATCCAGCGGCCACAAGAACACCTGGAACCCTTCCAACTGTAGGCACCGACTTTAGAACTGCACTTTGGACATTGAAATTTACCCTCGATTTCTGCCTTGCCCTGAAGTTCATCTCTCATCCAAGCAAGAGGTTCCAGTAGGAAATAATGAGAACACAGCGAAGAAGCTGCAAAAGCTGATATGACTCTTCTTGAATTTGGAGCAGTTTTGACGAATTGCGATTGACGTGAGCTCAAATCTGGTGGATCATGTGCCTCAACATGCGAACCAAGTGCAAGAACTTGTCTACATCTTCGACAACGAAGCTCGCCAGAGTCAATGTGAGAATCAAGAGTTTCGTCAGTAGACTCGGACTTTTTTGCATATATATCAAGGTTCCTAAGACCCTCTCCTGAAGGGTCCAATGCCAACGAATTCGTAACCTGAAACTCACGATAGCGAGAATCAGACGGATCTACCTTGCATTTCATCTCGCCATATAGTTTAAGTTGTTTGATGAAGCCTTCATTGGGTTCAGCTGAAGGATGTCTTCTTCTTACGGCATAAATTCCCTGTTCGTAGGTGAACTTGTACTTGTACATCAAATATGCAACCACGAATGCAACTGACCTCGAGACACCCTGGGAGCAATGCACAAGAACTGCACCCTTATGTGCCTTGATATTCTTATCTTCCTCTCCAGGGAATAATGCAGCGTCGATAAATTCGTTGGTTTCGGCAAAATGCTCAATAATGTCAGTAGTTATCTCATCCGTTATCTCTAGCTGTTTATGCACGTATTCGTCTTTTATTGCCCATGGAAGAGGCCCTGGAACCACAGAAAGTATATGCGTGATCTTATGCGCTTTAAAGTCATCATGGCTATTTATATCATCGATAGAAGACACATATATCCCCCCAAGAACATTTATCATGTCTAACAGGTCCTATATAGTGAGATGACTTGATTAAAAAAATAGATTGATCTATACACTATAATTTGCATAGTCACTTCACTCTTTTTGCCATAGAGCACTACCAAGGTCGTGTTAAAAACCCAAAAGAAATTGACTGAACGGCGCACGCAACCATCCGGTAACTGTCAGGTAGTTACACTTTGAATTTCACCCGGCTACCCGATTCGTAGTAAGACACGGTGGGTGCGACTTAACTACTCAAGACCTCCACACAACAGCTAGTTAGCATCTTCGACTCCTAGGGCCATCATACTCTTAGCGAACCGCGTAAAACATGTAAGCCACATATGCTATCTGTGCCATCTGCACCACGCTCACTTTAGCCGTCGGCACATAAATAACAGACCACGACCGAGTTCCATTATGACATTGTCAGCAGGACAACCTGCAAGCTAGCAATAATAATAACCTTAATAATATTGACGGGTCCTACTCGCAAAAGCTCCCTGTCGTCACAAACGATGCAGCCAATCTTCGATCTGTCCGCAATTTCCATTCTTACATGCGGGCCCCATCCTCAAGGATTTCTTGTATTACTCCGAAATCTGGGGTTACGCACAAAGTCGACGAGAAAATTTCCCGAGAATGTCGCTGACAACACATTTTTCCACCAGTTCCGTTCAGCCAGTCAACGTTTATCCAATAAAAACGGTTCCCCAGAGTCTCCTGAGCGCATTTGTGACATGTTGTTTAACAGATAATTTATAATCATGAACACCATTTGCTATTAGCTTGTAGTCGTAGAGGTCACGTACCACCCGCACGGTGCGCAACGGCTCTCTTAACTGCTATAGGCATCTCTTCGGGGGGTCGGCGGGACACCCCCACAAAAAACCCATTCTAGAGTTACGCCAATAACGAATAACGTATGACGTATAGAGGACGGTGTTTATGCATTAAGCTCCGGGCGTAGAACGCCTAAAGCCTATTGACCCACGGTATACACATAACAATGTCCTGTTAGCTTCATCTGATCTTTGATTCCCGACCGGAAAACTAGCGTTTGATTGGCCCGTGAATCTTCCTGCGGGTAATTCGTAGATGTGCCAGTCATGCCGACTGGAAGAGTATTTAAATATCCTTGTACATCCAATGCCTAAGTTGAAGTTTTCAATAAACCTTCGGTATTCGATTACACGATTGTTAGAATTATTAAGAAGTAGATAAAGAGAAATGTCTATCCGTTCTGTTCACCGTTCCACTACATTAGCCAAGCGTGCTTTGGGAGGAATTCGTACTTATGCCTCAGCTGAACCAGTAAGTAACTAAATCTATGAACGCAACCATTTCTGTGGGAGTATGATCCATACAGCTCAATGGATGTGAATCTGTTTAAACTATTTGACTAACACGTAATAAAGACTCTTAAGGCTCGTTTGGCCGAGATATTGCCAGAAAAGGCCGAGGAAGTAAAGCAATTGAAAAAGGAACATGGTAAAACTGTAAGTATGGTTTTTATCTACAGTTAACATACTGGCTTGTTTAAGGAGAGCGTATATCATTACATGAAGCTTGCTATTTCCTCAAGTGAAATTAGACGTGTTCAGTGTTCAGTTAAAGGAAGTATAGTGCCGCGTTGACGGCATTTCTTACTTTCTGTCTGTCTGTCTGACCAATGCGCAAACCGAAATATGCCCGTTTTTCTGGGGGCATTTTTTGTGAGAAGTTACACAAAGACCCCAGGAATTGAAATAGTTTCAAATACTAACAGATTTTAGGTTATTGGTGAAGTTTTGTTAGAGCAAGCATACGGTGGTATGCGTGGTATCAAGGGTCTTGTTTGGGAAGGATCCGTTTTGGACCCAATCGAGGGTATCAGGTTCAGAGGTAGAACTATCCCAGACATCCAAAAGGAATTGCCAAAGGCTCCAGGTGGAAATGAACCATTGCCAGAAGCTTTATTCTGGTTGTTGTTGACTGGTGAAGTTCCATCTGACGCACAAACTAAGGCTTTCTCTGAGGAATTGGCCGCTAGATCTGCTTTGCCAAAGCACGTTGAAGAGTTGATTGACAGGTCTCCATCTCACTTGCATCCAATGGCTCAATTCTCCATTGCTGTTACTGCTTTGGAATCCGAGTCCCAATTTGCTCAAGCTTATGCTAAGGGTGTTAACAAGTCAGAGTACTGGAAATACACTTACGAAGATTCTATCGACTTGTTGGCTAAATTGCCAAACATTGCTGCCAGAATCTACAGAAACATCTTCAAGGACGGTAAGTTGACTGCTGTTGACAGTTCCTTGGATTACGGTGCTAACTTGGCTCAATTATTGGGTTACGGTGAAAACCCAGAATTTGTTGAATTGATCAGATTATACTTGACCATCCACTCTGATCACGAAGGTGGTAATGTTTCTGCTCACACCACCCACTTGGTTGGTTCTGCTTTGTCATCTCCATTCTTGTCCTTGGCAGCAGGTTTGAACGGTTTGGCCGGTCCATTGCATGGTCGTGCTAACCAAGAAGTCTTAGAGTGGTTATTCCAATTAAGAGACGAATTAAATGGCGATTACTCCAAGGAAGCTATCGAAAAGTACTTGTGGGAAACCCTTAAGGCTGGTCGTGTTGTCCCAGGTTACGGTCACGCTGTCTTGAGAAAGACTGATCCTCGTTATACTGCTCAAAGAGAATTTGCTTTGAAGCACATGCCAGACTACGAATTGTTCAAATTGGTTTCTAACATCTACGAGGTTGCTCCAGGTGTCTTGACCAAGCACGGTAAGACCAAGAACCCATGGCCAAATGTGGATTCTCACTCCGGTGTTTTGTTGCAATACTACGGTTTGACTGAACAATCATTCTACACTGTTTTGTTCGGTGTTGCTAGAGCTTTCGGTGTTTTGCCTCAATTGATCTTGGATCGTGGTCTCGGTTTGCCAATCGAGAGACCAAAGTCGTTCTCTACTGAAAAGTACATTGAATTAGTCAAGAACATTAAAGCTTAAGATGCAAACATAAATTAGGAGATTAAAAACCTTCTACTTGAGTAGAAAACCTGTCGTCTAAAATTCTATTTATTTTCGGCTTCTATTTATTTATGCATACGGCTTTGTTTTTAAGAATTCTTTTTGTTATTTGGCTATTTTTATGTGTAGTTTTAGTTTATGTAACGAATTGATGAAATAGCTATTATTTGAAGTACTGTAGAGAATCTCGAGATTTTTTTTCTCATTGTAGAAAGAATGAAAAATTAAAGATCTTATAGTAAGTAATAAAATTAATGGCATATTGTTCTACAAGAAGGTTCTCTAGCATTGCTAGAACCTTTTTGGAAGGGAAGATACTGTACTCTAAAACATTAAGTTTACCAAAATCTTCATTTGGACCTAAAGTTCCATCTGCGGAGGAAAGTGCTTTATTGATAAAACAAACTAGTCATGATTTATATGATTGGCAAAGTAAGAGAAATGACCATTCACAGGTTTTCACACTTCATGATGGTCCTCCATATGCTAATGGGGACCTTCATCTTGGGCATGCAGTCAACAAAATCCTAAAGGATATCATAAATCGGTTTGAACTTATCCACAACAATTCTAAAGTCAACTATAAGCCGGGATGGGATTGTCATGGATTACCTATTGAATTAAAAGCTATTCTGAGTAGCGAAGATGCTTCTAAGCTTCTGCCTGTGGCTATTAGAAAGCTTTGTCGTGACCTTGCCTCGACCATGATTGAGAAGCAACGAGAACAGTTTCTTGATTTTGCCGTGATGACTGATTTCAACGATCCCTATGTAACGATGTCACATGAATATGAGATACAGCAATTGAGAGTGTTTGAATTACTTATGAAGAACGGCTTACTTTCAAGGCAATTAAAGCCAGTGTGGTGGGGATGTGAAACCCAAACTGCCTTAGCAGAGGCCGAATTGGAATATAATGACAAACATAAATCCATTGCAATTTATGTAAAATTTCCATTGGCATCCAATAAGCTAAAGGACCATATCACTTCAAAATATCCACATGTCTCATTGGGCAACAATGATCTAAAATTATTGATCTGGACTTCGACTGCATGGACAATTCCAGCTAACAAGGCAATATGTGTTCACGAAAACTTGACATACACCCTTATTTTCAATGAAACTACTAATGAACATTTAGTTGTTGCCGAAAATATGGCAGACAATCTTATTAAACTTAATAAAGACTTTAAGCGTTACGATGAGCTGGTGGTAATAAATGGTGCAGAATTGATTGGCTTAACGTATACAAATCCAGTACTTGGCCCTTCGGTAGAGTTTCCGGTACTTCATGGTGACCATGTGTCTGATATTGCGGGTTCAGGATTAGTTCATACGGCTCCAGCACATGGTCATGACGATTATTTAGTTGCCCTTAAACACAACCTAAATATCGAGTCATCAGTTGATGAAAAAGGATTGCTAATTAGGGACAAAATTCCTCAAGCATTCCAACACTTATCAGGAAGAAAGGTTACGACAAAGAGTCTTCTTAAAGATTGTATTAAATTGTTAGAGGAAAATGACATGATTTATCTTATCAATGAAAAGTTTGTTCATTCTTATCCTTATGATTGGAGGTCTAAGACCCCAGTAATACAAAGATCCACTCATCAGTGGTTTATAAATATAGCTAAAATACAGGAGCTGGCTATCAAATCTTTGGATGAGGTTGCTTTCTATCCTGAATCGGGGAAAAATAGGTTGACTCTGATGTTAAAAAATAGAAGTGAATGGTGTGTTTCAAGACAAAGAACTTGGGGTGTACCACTTCCTATCATATATCACAAAGAATCAGGGGATCCACTTGTCAGTGACTCAGTTGTGGACTATGTGATTAATCGTATCGATGAATTTGGTACCGATGAATGGTTTGTAGAGGAGCAGGATATTAAGAGATGGCTTCCAGATAGCCTCAAAGAAAGATCCACAGAATATATAAAGGGTCGTGATACAATGGATGTTTGGTTTGATTCTGGTACCTCATGGACAACTTTAGATAAACAATGGATGCAGACTGTGAGAAACGATGAATGCTTAGCTGATGTCTACTTGGAAGGTAGTGATCAACATAGAGGCTGGTTCCAATCCTCTTTATTGAATAAAATTATAGCCTCAGGTATTAATGGAGAGGACTTCAAAGCAAGAGCCCCATTCAAGCAAGTTGTGACACATGGTTTCATATTAGACAAAAAGAATGATAAAATGTCTAAATCCAAAGGTAATGTAATTTCTCCAAAACATGCTATTGACGGAGGAGGTAAACCACTTCTCCCAGCACTTGGTACTGATGGTTTAAGATTATGGATTGCATCCTCAAACTATAACTCTGACATTACTGTTAGTAGTGAAATTCTTTCTAGAATCTTTGAAAACGTGAAGAAGTTCAGAGTGACATTCAAATACTTAATTGGAAATTTAAATGACTTTAAACATCCAGTATCCTACGAAAAACTTAGTTTACTCGACAAATTTGTACTTTCAAGGCTCTATGGATTACAAACAAGGTGTATTAAGTACTATAAAGAACATAACTTTTTGAGGGTTGTTAAAGAAATCAACACACATATGAGTACAGAACTAAGTGCTTCCTACTTTGATATTTCAAAAGACAGTCTTTATACAGATAATAAAGAATCAATCAAAAGAAGAGGAATACAGACTGTCTTACAGGAAATTTTGAAGACTTACATTGGAATTCTCGCTCCAATTCTTCCTATTATGACACAAGAAATATGGAATGAATATTCTAAGCTTTTTGAGATAAAAGAAACCTCTCCTTTTATGTTGGGTACTTGGGACAAAAATTACGCTTTACCTTCAAAATATGCCAACGAAGTGGTTGAAGCAGACTTTAAAAGCCTTTGGAAAATCAGAGATACAGTTTTTAAGAGTTTAGAGACTTTAAGGAATGAAGGTGCGTACAAGAACAAATTAGAACTTATCATTAATTTAAACGTTGAAGAGGGCCTGGATTTGTATAAGCTTTTGAGTGCACATGATGAGTTCTTGTGTGATTACTTTTTGGTATCCCAAGTCACTATAAATCAACCCATAATTCGAGATAATGCTTTTAGGCACAAATTTGCAATTACAATGAGTGAAGAAGAATTGGAAGGTGAGATTACATCTTCTTCAAACTCAAAATGTCCAAGGTGCTGGAAATTTGTCTCAGAAACTCCAGAATCACTCTGTAAGAAGTGTGATACAGTCGTAAATCACAACTAGAATTGTAAATAATTTTAACTTTATCAAGTATCTGTACATAGTAAAATAACTATAATATTAACGTAGTTAATAAGAGTTAAATCTATTCTTAAAAAATTGATGTTGGGATCAAGTTGAACATCATTACTTTATACTGACAACAAAGAGAGCTTTATAAGCTTGTTAGTTATGATATTATTGTCTTATAATTATTGTCATATATAACTCCCTATTAAATCGTGTGGTGACCATATGTTCCTGACGATGTCTCGCTAATTTGAAAAGTAGAACAGAAACACGAAAAAATGGTTTCCCACCAGATTCCTTGCACCAATTGTTAAGAGGATTCAACCAATATTTGCAGCGTTCCTTAGCACTATGAGTGTTGTATTGAAGAAAAAAATCTCTAGCTTTAATGAGAGGAAATACGCTTTAGAAACGTCTTATTTGCAGCTAAGTGATGAATTTGAAAAACTAGGTCAAAATGACGATAAACTTCATAGAGACTATGAACTACTTGCTGAGCTAGATGAAATACTCTTCGAGGTGCAATATGAGCGATCCTTAGCAGAATTATCAAAGAGTAACGATCCTCTGAAGGAGCTTAATCTCCAGAAGATCTCTGATCTTAGTGAGAAGCTTGAAGGACAGATAGATATTCCTGTTCTTATAGCAAAAGTACCAAAGCTTGCTATCCTCAGAAGGCAGCTAATGGAAAGTGCAGAAGAGGCAGGTAAACTCACACATCAGATAATGTTGTCCAAACCCATATCTAAGAGATCTGCTGAAGAAGTTGCAAATTCCAATAAGCGACCAAAAACGCAGCCATCACCTTTAACATGGTTAGATAGTGCTCAATGGAGTAAGGAGCATGTCAAGTATATATTTGAGGGAACTCAAGGCAAGAAAATCACAGCAGAAAAGACAACCGGGGTCCAAGAATTATTTAAAGACAAACTTGGTGTTATAATTAGTGGAAGAGCAGTGTTTTATTTCTTCCTTCATTATGGAATACGGGCATTACCAGTTGACTGCAAGAAGCTCAATTCGGCATTTGACGAAGCATACTTGAAATACAAAGATCTTGCTACTCCAAAAAGATTTGAAGCCATTAGAGCTCATATTAAGTCCAGCTTAAATTTGCATATTAGTAAAAATGATACATCATGTGGAATACAATTTCGCGATGTTCTTCTTAAAGTATATGGTTCAGTTAAAGAACCTGAAGATAACCTTGAAGGGGTTCAAATTGCTTCACAGGTGATCGATACTCAAACCGAAGAGAATGAGCAAAAAAATGGACCTGAAAGCTCACCGTTGAAAGGAGAGAGCAAAAAGCGGTCATCAGTATCAGCAACACCTAAACACGAAAAAACACCCAAGAAGACGAATAATGACTCGCAAACCCAATCCAACAATACTGAAAAAACAGAGGAGAAGAATGAGAAAGAAAATAGTACAAGTAGTTTAAAAAAGGGGTTGAATCTTATGGGCTCATCTGGCCAGTCCTCTGCAAAGAATTTGCTTGATTTCATTGGATTGGGTAAAAAGGATAAAGCGAAATCTGATTCAAGCGACTCTAAGGAATTAGAGAAGGAATTAGAGAAGGAATCAAACATACCATCTTTAGAATCTACACCAAAGTCTCAGAATAAGAAGAACACTACCAACCAAACTCTTTCTCCAGAAGTAGAGAAAGCTTTTGACAAGTTGATATATCAAGTTATTATATCTAGTAAGCCGGATGAGTATTACAAGAACAAGTTAGATAACTTGAATCGTAGTGCTTATTGGACTTTTGAACTCAACAAGATCCTATTAGAGACCGTTGAATATTTAAGCCGTGATCAGCCATCAATTGATCAAACAGTGCTTGAACTTGGCAGAAAAGACTTGACAGAACTAATAACGACTAGAATAAATCGTGAGTTTAAATTAAAAATAAAGCAACAAGTAGTGAAAAGAAGGCTCGTAACATTGATGGAACATGGTGTGTTCAATAAGAAGGAATTACAGCTCATTAATAGAATTGTTTCATGAATGAAACATCCAAAGTTAATTTAAATGTACGTAGAAATGACTAATAATATACACATTATCTTTTACCACTCATCAATTGGGTTAACAATTGTGAGCTTGATGACGGATTAGAGCCAGCCACTGGAGGAGGAGTAGGTACAGCATTATTATATTGCTGATTGGGTAACTGCGCCTGGGCTTGTCCATTTCCATTTTTAACAGCAGATGAGAATAAACCTGGAGGAGGAGGTGGAGGAGGTGTCGAGGTGTTACCATTACGCTCATTGACCCTCAATACATTCAATTGCGCTTGTGTTTGTGCTTGCTGAAGGAGTTGCTGTTGGGCAGCTTGCTGTTGTAATTGTAAAAGTAACAATTGTTGTTGAGCTTGTTGCTGAGCAGCCTGTTGTTGAGGATGCAACCCGTTTTCTCCCTGCTGAGCTTGATCAAGAAGCTTTTTCTGTTGCTCGAGTTGCAATAACTTTAATTGATTTTGCAGAATTTGGCTTGGCAGGAGGTTTGGATTTTGCTGACGCTTTTGTTGTTGTAATTGAGGTTGCAGTGGTTGTTGCAGAAGTTGAGTTTGAAGAATAGATTGCTGATGAATAGGATGGTTCTGATATGAGAGATGATAGTTTTTGAGCGGTCTGAAAATGAACCTTTCAATAATTTGACGAGCCAATAATTTCTCATCCTCAAGCTTAGCATCATTTTTATAATTTGCACCAGTTTGAAAAGAGAATAATGGCAAATCAGATTGTTCGGATTGTGAATAAAGGTTTGAAAAGTGAACCTGAAGTTTCTCCTTTCGTTCAGATAAGTTTCTCAAGTGCTCATTAGTAATCTCAATGAAATGTATAGCTGAATCATCATCAATATCGATATCATCCGGCAACAGATTGTTCTCCTTTTTGGCGACAGTCTTTGGCTTAGGTTTGCTATCCTTTCTTGACTGCTGCTTTTCACGGAAGATTTCACCCAAAGTAGGGAAAGCTGATGCGTTGGTTAAAGAAGCATTATTTGCAACTGAGGGTGAAGCACTCGCGGAAGTGGAAGTCGCTTTTGCCCAATGAGCAGTAGCCGGTAAAACTGGACCATTGTTGGTAATTGGGGTAGCTACTTGCTGTTCTGGTTCTTCATCAGAAATATCAGGGTTATTTGTGCTCTCATCACCACTCAAATTATGCTGAGAATTATTACTCGAACTATTATGGTACATACCGGAGGAGATGTTGGAGTTACTATTAACCCTAGAATTCGACATACCCATCATACCCATTTTAATACCCTGCTGAGTAGATAAGTCTTTTCTAGTGTAAGAGTCTGCTTCTTCGCCAGGTTCATGTAAGAACATGCAATTTGGATTTGGACATGGGTGTCCTCTCAAATATGAAGAGCAGTATTTTGTAGTACCATGTGCGGCCCTGAGAATTCTACCATCACAAAGCGATCCATCCAATTCATTAATACTCTTCAATGCATCCTCCTTTCTTGCAAAAGTCACGTATACAACTATACCTGGGTTTTGATGATGATGATGAGTACTTTGAGGATTTGGAGTCTTCTTGTTGATAACAATCTTCAGGATCTTACCGTACTGACCAAAGTACTTGTCTGACCTTAAAACAGTATGCAAATCTTCAGGATTACATGGCGGATTCAATCCTGTTACATATACCAAATTTTTCTGGACGACTCTTAATCCGGCCAAATGCTTCTTATTTGCCATCTCAGTCTCTCTCTTTTCCTTTTCACGTTGTTTCTTTTCACGTTCTCTCTTTTCTTTCTTCAACTGCTGTAATCTATATTCTTCTGCACTTATTGACTTGTACTCGACGCTCTCGTCGTCGTACAATCTCCGACAACCAGGACATCTTCCGTTAAGCTCTGGGTTCAGACGGATATTATTGTAACAAAATTGACATATCTGATAGCCACAAGGACATGGCTTGAAATTTTTATCAGATATATCCATTTCTTCAACACATAATGGGCTATTGAGTGTTAGTAGCTTGTCCAATGAGTACATACAAAAAATTTGTTTCTTCAACGAAAATAAGTTAAACAATGAAATACATACCAGAATTCTTCTTCTTCATCACTTATGAATGAATCGTTAGTTGGAATCATCGTTATTAATCTCTTATTTATATATATTTTATCATTAAACTAGAATATATTGATGGCGTTCAATAGAAAGTATGATAATTCTTTTATGACCAAACACTTACATAATCGAGATATCAAGAAACTTTTACGGTTTTGATTACCTAGGCATTCATATTGTTAATACTTATATCTTACACATGGGGTTTATTACAGAGTTATGGGAGTCAGTATTCACTCCAGGTACATCACCTGCATTGATTAAAGCTACTCATGGTTCTTTTATTTTGCTCATTATCTCGCTAATTTCATTGATCTATATGAGTAGATCAATCCACTTCATTAACTTACTTATTATTGCTGTTTTACTTTATGGAACTGTCGTATGGTTTATAGGAGAACTACAGCAACTCAAACTCAAGGAGAATGAACAATTGAATGACGAGGGTAATGATGAATTGTCTAATAAGGAGAAGGATGTGAGCGGAGTAAGTAGTGAACTGGGTATCGAGAAAGCCACAACCAGTGCTTTGGAAAAGAAGGAGGAAGTATTAGTAAATAGAGACACTAAGTAATTGACTTGTGTCATTAATAGATATGATTAGACTAATAATTTCTCCAAGTAAAATTATCTTTATATAATTTGGATACATTTTAATACAATTAGGTACGCTATAATATTCTTTGGCTTGTAATCACTTAGAGGGTAAAACAATGGACATTAGTATGTGACATTGATATCACTATCATAAAATTAAATGTTTTGAATATTTGTGATTACAATTATGTACGTTAATTGTACAGAAAATATGAATACTTTAACTTTATCTAAAAGCGAATTTTCAAACTTTATATCTTAAAGAAATTATTATAAAGCATATATACTTGAGTACTATAAACAATGAGCTTCCGAAGTGCACTTCAAGCATATATAGATAATCCCAACCAATTCAAAGACCTCGTTTTGTTTAGTGATGAAACGGTAGTGATAATTAAAGATTTATATCCAAAAGCACTAAGACATTTGCTAGTGATTCCAAGATCCCCAGAGATAACAAAACTAAGTCCATTGAGTGCATTCAAAGAAAATGTAAACTCATACATATTATTGGACAAATATGTTGAAATGGCGAAGCAATTGATAGTGGATGATCTTGTTGAGCTAAAGCTTCTAAGAGAGGATAAGCTTGTACATAAAGAGTTCATAAATACTTTTATCAGAGCAGGTGTACATGCTGTTCCTTCATTAGACAATTTACATATACATGTGATAACACAGGACTTCTTTTCTTGGAGACTTAAAAATAAGAAGCACTACAATTCATTCACAACTGACTTCTTTGTTGATTTTAAAAAGTTGGAACCTGTCAGTGATGAATTTTACGACCAGAACCTGACTGATGACGATCAATCAGATCACAATGAAAGTATTGACGATGTAAATATATTGAAAGCTTTAATCAAAACGAAACCATTGAAATGCACAATTTGTGGAGTATCTTTTGGAAACTCGTTCGTAAAGCTTAAACAGCATCTCGAGATAGAATTTTGCAGCAAATTTGATCTTAAAAAATATGATTTAGACAAACCTGAACTTAAGCCAAATGGACTCTAAAAGATGAAATGCCTCTCGAAGAATTACGTAGAAGGATGATATTGCGAGGCATTATCAACTTATCTTCGCTTGGTTTTTAGACCTGCATATCAATAAACTTAAAGGTATAAATTTGCACATCAGGAAGGATAAAAAATCCTTTCCAATAGAATAACGACAGAAACGAATATAGGAACTAATAAAAGAAATTGTTGATTCACAAAAGTGTAGTATTGGGACTTTATCTCCACATATATGCCAACTTTAGATATAGGTGGTAAACGAATCCCATATATTGAACTCTGGTGGAAGCTTTCTCAGTGATGAGTTGGTGGACATCTTAAATATGTCTGCAGAAGAGCCGATACGATATTATGTGTGTCTTTCTCTTTTGATGATATCTTACATTTACATGAGAATGTAACAACTATAATTGATGTAGTTACTTCCTATTTATAAAATCGTGGACTCTTTGACCCACTCTATTACTATAGGCGCCTGGGTTTGGGATAGAACATTTAGTATGAAACTCACAATACCTACATTTGCTGAGATCGGTATTGGGTATCGGATCCCTTTCACCATTCCAAAATTTTACTGATTCGGCTAATATGTCAGCGATTTCCTTCGATGAATATTCATATTCATTAATATGAAAGAGCTTGCTTGTCTTTCCATTATGATATTCAACCGATGTTTTAGTACTTAGTAATGGGTGAAACAAATTGTAGAACTGAGAAGAACGCGAAACGAAGTAACGTAGGGTTAATGGGTACTTCCATTTTCTTAAAAGGCCTTTTAAAATGCTATAATCAAATGATTTATCATAATCGTTAAGTATTTGTAAGTCAACCTCTGTTATCAAGTCTTGCAAGTCATACCTGATATCCACATAATTGTCCCGTGCATGTGAATCATAAGGTTCAAATCCGATACGTGTGCCGTCTGCTAACCTTAAAAAATCTTCATACAAAAGACCAAAATTTGTACGTAAGAGTATTAACAATGTTTTATAATCAATTGGCTCATCCAAGTCAAACCCCTTTATAATTGCATTTCGGCATAAACTACTATATCCAAATAAGTTGTCGGAATCTTCTCCAGATAAGAGACCAAAGAATTTTCGATAATAAAATGTTTGAGATTTTGCAGCATTTAAGACTGAATTCTGGGATGGAATCATACTGAAAGATCTTGTTTTGATGTCAGATATATGTAACTCAAATTCATTAGAGTATTTTTCAATGATATGTTTAGCATCTTCGAAAAAGACGTTTAAATCAACGACATATTCATCATTCATTACAGTACAGTGTGTTTTCAAAAAAAACTGTACCTCATCGAATAAAGAATAATCATACTTGTCAGATACATGTAGCAACTCCAATTTATCTATTATACCACTGACCAACACACTGGAGTCCATGTTAATTTTCTCTGAAGTTTGAACGAAGTTATGGTCAACCAAGTCTATAAAGCCATGCACCAACCCTTCTCTACACTCTGAGTGTACGAGAAGAGAAAATAGCCTTTTCATAATCTTGTCACTCAATTCTTCAGCAACAGAGACTACAGTGGAGCTCATATCAATTAATTCAGGAACTTCACCACCCATCAGTATCTTCTTTTGAATTATCGCGTCGATAGCTGCGCTTAATGAATCTGTATTAATTATCTCATGTGTTTTCCTCTCTAATGCTTCATGAAACTTCAAGCCTAGCTGTATTTGCCTTGTGGGTTCAATAAATGGCGAGTTAGCATAAATGCTGTAATAATCCCTTAATTCACACCAACGATCAACTAATAGTTTGGTGACAGATAACCGTGGCAGTCTGACGTACGAATCGTTCTCATTATGAGTCGAATGAAATTCAAATGGAGTCAGCTTCAAGGGCTTCACTAAAGGTAGAAGGCTATTCCAGGAAAGTCCAAAATTATCGTATAAATCCGTTAAACTTTGATTTGGTAAGTTCTTTTGATTAGATACTGGATTTGATATCATGAACTTTTTAATGAGATCTTCCCTCTCAGAATTACTGAAGGCATTAGACTTTCGACTAGATGAAATAGTTGAAAACCGCCTAAGTATTTTTCCAAGGACTTTCATGAACCCTCCATACTAATTAACAAGTTTAAAAAGTCTGGTAGATTTATACTTATTAACGCGTTATTTACAACTTTTTTTTACAGGTAAGATAGTTAATTATTTACAAATGTAAAATTTATATTGAAATCGAAAACTAACCTCTAATTATACAAAACATTGCATATCTTTAAGATGTAGGAGAACATAGAATTATAAAGTTATTCTTTTTTTTTTAAAACAATGTTACTTACAATGCTTCTTAGACCAAAAGTTTAATGAATACCTCTCTTCATCTTAAGAGAGTCCCTCTTTTTCTCACTCAAACTGTATTGAGCCGGTAAATTTATCTTCGAATCAACAGGCATATCCTCATGTGCAGATACATCAGACGAATTGGATGGAGATTGGGTTAATCCACCAGGGAAATAACCACACTCTTCAGAAGGAGTAGTTGCAGACATGAATGGGGAATCAAGAACAGAATTTACGTTCATTGAGCTTCCATTCAACGCATTATAAGGTAATTTTGTAGCTTCTGTGTTAATTCTTAATGGATTTGGCAATACGTTTGATTTTGAATGATGCTGTCCCTGTTTTTGTTGTAACTGGTGGAAACTAAAGTCATCTACATCTGGAGCATTTCCAGGATGCACTATTTGTATGCTTTGTGGTGGAGTGATGTTACTGGAAAATGATCCCTTGTTTGAACTTGGAGGGGTCTGGTAATCCATCATATTTAGATTGAAGCCTCCTGAAGTTATAGTAGGTGTTGTAGATGAATTGTAATTTGGATAATTGGCTGTCTTGTTAATGAGTGATTGCGGAACAAAATCTTGCATAGATTGCAACAGGTCTGAACTACTATTGTTAAAATCGTTTATGTAGGGTGGCCTGATATTGTTCAAGTTTCCAACATGCAACCAGTTGTTATTACCTGTGTATGAGTTATTTCTTGTGAGTGATTGTTTTCTTAAACTTAATGACGAAGATCTAGATCTATTTTGATTTTGGGTACTTTGATTGTAATTCGAAATGTTTAATTCAGTCATAGACAAATTAGAAATGGAAGACTGTCTTAGATTGCTACCGCCTGGTACGGGTACAGAAATCGTAGTTGCCATAGGCACCTTGCTATTAGATGAGCCACCACAAGAACACAAGTCAATGAGTCGTTTCCTTATCAATTGCATGACGATGGGTTGAAAGTGTCCATTTCTCAAACACTCATTGCTTAAAACGCTCTGATAGTCATATTGGGGATAACCGTTGTGAGACGTGTTATTTATCAAGCTAGTCATAGTCTCGGTAGCAACGTTATTCACAAGCCCACTCGGGGGAGTGTTACCCAGGAATGGTGTAGTAGTAGGCAATGATAAGACGTGTGAGTAAATGTTCATGATAAGTTGGTCAAAATTTGGCGTGAAATTAAGTGTATAGTTCTTGGTCGTTTTATATGGTCCCTGAGGTTCATCTATATCAGTCAAAATGTCATCACTTTCATTATATTGCGCGTTTGAATAAACTGAACCTCCTTGTGCATTTGGAGGAAAAAACAGCTGTTGATGTAATGGCGGGTCTATCGGCGTTTTAAGCGTCTGGTCCAATGGCGTGAATGGACCGCTGTCCAAATTGCTGACGTTATTCAACGATTTGTTCAACTTTAATGACAAGTTGAGTTTCTTATTAAGCATAATGTTCTTGAGTAAGCCTTATCAAGCTTTATGGTAGTTTCTAATCTCTAGTTCAAATGATGAAATGTAGACTTTAAAAAAATATTGCTGGGTGGGGGTGATTGAGATTTATGTCAATCTCGAGATTTCCAGTTTGTCGCGTCTGGGGTTTAAATCCTTGACAGTCTATCAACTTGAACTTGCTAAAGTACTGGAAATTTATACTTAGCTTGAAAGAAAAGATATATGAAATAGCAATTACTAGTATAAGAGATTTTAATTGACCAACAGGTGAATTTGAGTCTTAAATTAAGGAGAAGAAGATTGTTTCATAAAATCCTAGTCGCGACTTATTAATAACTCCTTTCCTTCCTAAATTAGATAAAATCAGAATCTATCAATCTGTCGCAACCGAGAGGATCTCAGGGAATAGATGCAGTAACTGAGAGAGCGAATGAAATACGAGTTGATGTCTGGCAACGACATGCTGAGAGGTATACGACAAACCGAGGCCGTTGAGATATGGAATGTATAGTATGTTACAAGGCACGTTATAGGGGCAGTATTGTTACATGACGATTGATTAGTACAATCAGGGGAAAAATACCAGTTAGAAACCTAGACTGAGTAAGAAGCAATGATGTTCATGGTGATTAAATGATATGACTATATTAACTGAAGTATGATGATATGTAGATAAGCGCAAGTACAGGTGCATGCAGGGTTCGATACCGATAGAATTCATGTTGACCTAGAAACTAAGCCAATTTCAGGTGAAATTGGAAATAAGATGAATTTACGGTACTTCTCGAGAATCACGTTATGAGAGTTCACTTATGGATTCTTGGTCTCTACTTGAAATGTCACTATGATTTTCATTCAGATAATCTTCTATGTTGTCGTCCAATAGCTCGGGGCTATAATTTAAGTTGTAGGGTAAAATCTTGGTTAATTCCGAAGTAGGTTTAATGGAATTCTCGTTGACATCATCCACTGGGAGCAAGATGTGATCGTGCTTATTGAGAGACGACCAGTGATGTTTTAAATCCTTATCTTGTTCTTTATTACTGACAGGGTGAAAATTTGCGTTATCTTGAAACTTGAGAAACTCATTAAAAAGACTAGAATTGAAAAACTTAAAATCATGGCCCAATTTCAAATCCTTTTCTATTAAGTAATTAAGCCACAATATGTTTTCAGATTTATCTATGAGGTCCTCATCCTGCTCGTCCTCCATAAATGTCTCTTCTTTTCCATCGTTTAACTTGAATTGGTTATAGTAATCCTGTTTTTCCTTATGCCTTCGTTTCTTTTTATCTTGTTCGCTTGAATCATCCAAATCAATTTTCCGTTTCTCTATCAAATTTCGAATAAATTCCTTAGGTGCTTGACTGAGCTTCTTACTCACACGGAAAGAGTCACTATATTTAACCCAGTTGACAAATGATTCCATTGTTTTTGTGTTGTAGCTTTTGAGAAGGTTGGAATTTTTATCAGAAAGGTTGTTGAAGGGTGGTTTGTCATAATAGTTCAAATATGTGTCAAAGCTGTCTGTCTTAATGAAAGATATGTCGATCATTGCTTGTGTTATGTCTTGTAGTTCAACTTCATTTGTACCCTTTTGTTGTTCTGCAAGTTTTATGCACCGTTTGACTAAAAGTTTAAAGTATTGGATGTATATATCTGTCAATGCATTTAGGACAGAAGGCTCACACTTATCGAAGCCAGAGGCCTTCAAAATCTGACATATGGAGACTCTCAATAGAGTAAAATGGAAAGACTCATCCATACCGTCATTAATCTATATATATATAGCTCTATAAGAAACAAATGGAGTCTGGATACTTAACTTCAAGTCTAGAAAAGTCGCAAAATTTATACGACATATTGGCTCTCGATTTTACGACACGCTTAATATACGATTGATGTGTACTTATGAATGATTCAACGAAGCTAAATCAGCATCATCTGTTTCATCTTACATATGCTAGCTACATGCAATGAATCTTATTACTTATGCATATATCGATTTGCATTTTAGTTTGTGCCAATTGTTGTAGCAATTGCAAATTAGGTTTACGTAGTGTAATGTCTATCTAGGACATACTTAGTTTATTGAAAGTAGATTTCGTCCAAGCGTAATCAATGGGAAGGGAATCGATGCAGAGCCACCCAAAATATACTGTGAAACTATTTATAACATGGTGGACCATTATGTTTATCTAAAGGTATTGCTTTTGAATTCTCAACATCACTCTGCTCAGTTACAAAAATGCAAAAATTAGAGACCCTGTTGTAATCTTTCTCCTATCTTCTTGGAAGCAAAAGATAAGGCATTGAACAAACCTTTCTCAGAGAGGTCGATATGAGGAGCTTTATCAGCAGAGATACCCGAACCTGTGGGTGGATTTGTGACTCTGCTGACAATGATAGCTGGTTCAATTTCTAAGATAATCCCATCATCAATAGCTTCATCTATAGCCAAACAAACCAAGTCATACTTCTCCAAAATAGTTATCTTATCAACGGCATTGTCAAGTAAAATGTTCAAACTCTCAAACAAATTAGCCGTCAAAGAGTAAACTAATGATTCATTTTCGTTAAGCTTCGATACAATTGCCAATATAACGTCATTGGATTGCTTATAGGTAATTAGGTTATTATCATACAAAATGATATCCTGGTTTATTTTATTTACTTTTTCAAATACGGACTTCTCAAAGCTTAATTGTTGTGATAATGTAGGATATTGCTCTGTTTTAGCAGAACCATAATACTTCGCGTATAACCTCGATCCAGTGTTGTCCAAGATGAGACAGGCACTCACAGTATATAATGAAATATTTAACGACATCTTGCTGTAACTGACAGTCTGATGGCTGTTTATTCTGTTTTCAATAGACACCGTGGAGGAATTTCGAATCAATTTTCATAACTACATTTACATCCGGCATATAATACAAATTATAGGAATGGATTATTATATAGTTTTATTTAATGAGTAAGAGATTTTCTTGCTTAAAGAGTTATGCTTCAGCACCAACCAACCAAAACATGAACTCATGGATAGACTTATGCATTGGATTCTTGGCATAGAATGTGACTGCCAAACCATTTACAGAGAATTGATTGGTGTTAGCGACATTCCTCCATCCGTAGATGAAATTGATTATTAAACCTAAGATCAAACTAATAGAGACAATCATAGGGCCCACAATATTGTCAAAGTGTTTACTTGATCTTTCCATAATTATCTCTCTTCTCTTCATGTAAATGAAGTAACCCCAAAGACAAGAGAACACGGTAATACCGAAGTAAATGTAAGAAAGAGTAAGAGACAACAGAGTATCGTTAGACTTACCAACCGACGAGTATATAAAGAAAGTCAAGGATGAAAGTAAAGTGGTGACATGAAGCCAACGGTTAAAAGTTCTCTCATTGGCTAACCAAACTTTAGGTTCAATCTTTAATGGTCCCGCATTCTTAATATACGAGTCGGGCTTCGTAACACCAGCCGGTAATTCAACTTCCTCATCTTCGGAATCCACATCAATTAACTTCGAAAAGGTATTAGAGAGTTTGAACAATCCTAAGAATAGTTCAGGTCTATGATCATAGTCTTCATAGTCATCCGAGGACTGGTCATCAAGGTCTTGACTGGAGCGGATTCTTTGAATGCTATCACGCAGCACGCTCTCGACTTGAAAACTATTACCTTCTTGAAAACTATTCTTTTTGTCTTTAGGTGAGGGAGATGTTTCGGTGGGACCAAGTAAGAGAGATCCACTGAAAGATTTTGAACGAGGCTGGAATCCATCGCCCTTGGACAACATCGTCTTGAACTTTAAGAGATTTTCTTCATCATTTTGAATTTTTTGGAGCCTCTTTTTAGTATCAATAAAAGCTTGTTGAGGGTCAACTTTAATTGTAGCTTCTAATTCATTAAACCATAAAGGAATATTGTCCAACTTTTCATCTTCTAAAAACAAAGATGCGATACCCTGAATAAACTTTGAGAAGTTAGGGATTTCTTTAACTAACTGAGAGTTAACCAAGTCATCTATCCAGACAATTCTTCTCTTGCTGTTAGATCTAACCTTAACTTCCAAGACTGAATACGGAAACTTGTTATACTCACCCTTTCTCAATAAAGAATAGCGATTATTGATGTTAGAATCAATATCAGTTCTGTGCCAACTGTTTGGATCTCTTATAGGTCTTTCGGTGTCGAAAGAGTCTTCTCTAATAAACATAAGATCGGAATCAATAACAATTCTAATCTTGTCATCACCTGGAATTTGAAATGCTGTTCTCTTATAAACAGTTCTCATACATGGTTGCAAGTTATTATCCTTGATGTAATCTCTCAATTTAGTTACATTTTCCTTGTAACTAGCAATAGCTTCCTCACTTTCACCCCTCTTTGCCATCTTTTTGATAATCTTAGAACCATCAAACTCACCTTTAATGAAACTGTTCAAATACTTCTCTTTAATTGTCAATTTCTCTTGGATATCAAAATGCTCAGAAGTTGGATCAAAGTTCTTCTTCTCAAGAGTAATTTTTGGTTTATCACTGAGTTTACCAATCCACTTTATTCTCAAAGTCGACGGGTTTTCCTTCTTATTCAACTTATTGTTGTATAATTCAAACAGAGAGTTGTCAAAGTACAAACAGTTAATAGTTGGATCATTGGTGTCTTCCCCGTCCTCATCATCATCATCAGCATCGTCAAAGTAGCTGTTATTACCGTTGCCATTGTGATTGTAAACCAAGACAGGCAAATGACGTAAAATAGAGGTCTTCACCTCCATCAAATTATCATTATGAACCCAAAACTTGAATGTCTGGTAATCCTGCTGAACAGCAGCATCATCATTAAAAGATGAAAGTTTGGACAAAGACTGGTCAATGTCATAATTTTCTCTCAAAAACTGAAATAAGGCTGAAATCTTGTAAAGGAGGGGACTGTAATCTTCAGAATGGAATGGCAAGCTCTTCAATCTAACGTTCAATAAAGGCTTTACCAGGTACTGGGGATGAATACGATCATGCTTTTTAACAATCTTAACGAATCCCGTGTAATTTAAACGCTGAAAATGGTCCAATTCTTGAGCAGTAGCTAAAATCTCATCGAGCAGCAAGCTGAACTTAGCAGAATCAAATACATTAGATGGTGTCTCCGTCTCCAATTGAAGAGCATCTAATCTCTCATTCAGCTCATCAAACTTGTTAATCTGAAATGTGTATACTTTTTCAAGCTCTTCATCCAATGCACTTACAAAAGTCTGCTCATCTTGGTCGGTCCAATTGTTCTTTAAGATAACACCCTCCTTCAAGAGCTTCTTTAAGCGCCTGTAACCAATATAGTATTCCTTCCAAGGTTCATATATCTCGCTCTCAAGCTTGTTTTCAAAGAGCATCTTCATCTACCGTCACCTGTTACTATGAAGTCTCGGAAGTATAAAATATCCCGGTACTAGTCCATTATATATGAATCTTTCCTTATCGGGGTTTACAGGCGACAACAAAATATATTAGCGCACACGTGGTAGTCGCACTTGAGAAGGAATCTTCTACGACAATACATAGAGAGATAATACATGAGGAGAGTGCGAACTTCATTGGCTACTACCTCGTAACATTTATTTCAAACGCAGTAAAATAGAAGTCTAGTTCCTTTATAGTACTACTTCCTACTGGATGAGAAAACTTCCCTAACACTTTGGGTTATTAGAGATTAGCCTCAATTTGTTACCTATTTTGATATACATGAATAATGGCTTCTTGTATTCGAAGTATATATAAGATGTAGGTAGATCTTTACATGTATATTTTATTATCAAAGCCTTATATAAGATTCTTCAAGATCATCTCCTTGCCCTATAAAACTTTAAGTGAGGACACGGGTTAGAGTGTATTGTTTTAGAGTAATCACGAGTGGATGGAGAACCTACAAATAGTTATCTGCAGAAACTAGATGAGGTTCCAAAGTTGAATCAATGATGCTTATATAAGAAATCGACCTATTCAGCCGTAGAGAGACGGCGCTGGCTCTCAAGATGTAAAATCTGAATAAATGAGTTTTGAAGACTATATATTGATTTTAAGAATGGAATTGATGTATTTCTATTATAAAAAGATAGAGCCATCTCTATGATGTGAGCTAAAGGGCAGTTTGGCTAAAAAATGTTATAGCGCCTATACTGTAGAAACAATATATTTTACAGTAGATTTGCAGTAAGAACGGTACACTAAAACAATTTCGCACTGTATTAAATATCAACAGAAAACAGTCGCCAATTGACAAGATTTGTGCATCAGATGCTAAAATAATGACAAATGAATTCACATTAACTTTTGAAAACAATCCATTAGTCTTAAGAAATAGATCATCAGAAATTCATTCAAGGAATTTGACAAACGGTGTCAAATCTGAAGACTCATATAGAGTAGCGACAAGTGACAGCGCTCCAACATCAGGCTGCGAAGAGAGTCCAACGACAGAAAGAGGCAGTGAAGCGCATCTGGAACAGCATAGAGGTGTATATGATGCGATTAATAACGTTCTAGTCACATTATTACAGTTGATTTTAGGTATTTTTCAAAAACAAAATATGGTCACAGAGGAATCAATTGAAGATCTTAAGCACGAAGAAGCGAAAAATGTCTCTGTAAATGACATCCCACTGGAAGTAGTGGATATAGAAGTAGCCAATAAAGTGGATGCATTAGATAATCCAAGTGAAGGTGATGAGAGTTTGATAATTGTAGATGTGGTTCGACGCAAACAGAATCCATTTGATACTTTACTCAAGTGGGACGAAGATGATGAAGCAACCGAGGGTCCCCTGCAATATGGTACGTCATTTAATATTTCGAAAGGTTCATACTATTTCAATCATCAGGAAACAGAAGAGCAAAGGGAATACCATCCAGATAGGAGCGGTGTAGACGACAAAACCTCTATAATAGATGATGACTTACTTAACCTAACATATCCCCAAAGGGACGAATACAGGGATGTCATATTGAAGCATTATTTACCAGAAAAACCTGTCTCCAAACTCAACTACTCAATACTTGACTCATTGTTGTCGAACTTCCATATTGATAGAATCTCAGATCATTACAAGAAGGAGAAGGAGTCAATCCAAGAAGTAATTTTCAAGGAAAGAGAACTGGCTAAAGCATACATTAAACCTCTAGAGACTGATCAACTTAATATTGTTCTAAATGCCTGGAATGAGGCCTCTAATGCTCCACTTGTTTCTAATTTTCAAATAGATATAAGCACAAGAGATTTAAGGACATTAAAAGATGGTCAATGGTTGAATGACAACATTATTGACTATTACTTTAATTTAATAACATCAAAGAATGAAGGTGTGTATGGCTGGACTACACACTTTTATACAACATTGGAATCAAAAGGGTATCAAGGCGTCGCCAGGTGGGCTAAAAGGAGGAAAGTGAATCTTTTAGAAAAGGATTTAGTATTAATCCCAATAAATATTATGGGGACTCACTGGGCATTGGCAGTTGTCAACAATATATCCAAATCATTTAAATATTTTGACTCGTTGACTACAAATGGTAATGCACGAGCATTAAAGATTATCCAGGACTATATGAACCAAGAAGCAAAAAGATTAAATAAACCTGAAATTTTTAATGATTACCAACTTCAAAGTAATGTTGAAACACCACAACAGAAGAACGGTTTCGATTGTGGTGTTTTTGCTTGTACGTGTGCAAGGTTTGTAACTAAAAAGCATCCTTTGAAATTTGGACAGAATGATATGAAAGTAATTAGGAGAAGAATGGCGTATGAAATATTACAGACTAATTTATTGGACTAATTATATATATTTGATGAAATAAATACTAACACATTTAAAATCCTAAAAATCCCTTCAATTTGTCATGCTTCTTTACACCTATATTCTTAATTTCATGCTCGTAATTATTAATGTTCTCATTTGACTTGTTAATCTTATTGAGGATATAAGAACTTCTCCCATCTAACTTCAAATCCTTGATTTTACTCAACTCATCTTCATATTTGAGTATATTCTTATTCTCTAAAGAAATAAGGTTCTTAAGGTACTCCGTTTCAAATATCCCAAAGATATGAATATCATTTATAAGCTCCCTGAACGCAGCTTGGAACAAAGGTCTTCCTACGGATATATTACTCAAAATTCCTTTATCTCTGGATAAACTGATTAAATCGTACTTTTCAAGGGTAGAAAGTGTTGCCATAGTATCTTGCAGAGAAGTAAAAATCGGAGATTTAGTCAACTTCTCCCAAGATACCGACCCCTCGTCTGCTAAGTGTTTTAAAATAACCCATACTTGTGATGAGTTCCAGTTTTCATCACTAGTTGATTCTTTAGATCTACTTAAGAAGAATGTAGTGATTTGCTCAGCTGCTTGATTAATCATTTCTTTTAAAGCATCATCGGGTGACTCGCCAGACCTTATCCTCCGAATATATGACTGTAAGTCAAGCATTCTTCCTCCCAAAGGTTCAAGACAGCGGTCAATAGAATCACGAGATTTTAATTCATCATCTAACTGAGACAAAAGATATTTTTTTGCATTGTTCTTTGATGCATCATATAGAGATACACTCTTGAAAACTTGGTTAGGTAATGATTCAGTCAAGTACTGAAGACACCCGACATCATGAGTAACGTAAATCACATGTGCTAAGTTACTTTGAATAAGTTGAGAAGTCCAATCTGCAATCATTTTGTGTATGAAATCATTAGAATTCTCTGTCCTACGTGCGAACTTGTCAATAATTATAATGGGCTTTACTTCTGGAAATTGTTGCAAATAGTCTTCCTCTTTCAAAAGTTCTTCATCTAAGCCTGCTGTGATTTCAATATTATTATTTCTCTTTCTCTTATTTTTTTGTCTCAAGACATTGTGTTTATAACTCTTGTAATCAGATAATGCGACCTTTCTCAAAGATTGAGTAGCCAACAGAAATATGTTTTGTAACTGTGTCTCTTTTGACTCACTCAAACCGGATTTTTGACCAGTGATACCCTGAACACCTAGATCAATAAATTGAGAAATACCATTAATCCACGTAAAAATTGGGAAGTAACCAAGTTGGGAAGCGCAATTTTTAATCAAACTGTTCTCAGACCGTGCCTTTATAAGTTCTTCACAGTCAATATATAAAATCTTGTGCTTAAGCTTAGGATCACGTTGTAAAGTATTGTCAATAACAAACTCTTTTTTTCCTGATCCTTTTGGTCCACGAACAACTATGTAAGTGTTCACATTTTCATATATCCATAACTTTAATTGCCTAGATAGTTCTTCTCTTTCATCCCATAAAACACTAGAATCTTCAGAAGATGCTCCAACGCTATCAGAAACAGACAATTCATCACATTTAAACCTCTCATCAATATAACTGTAGCTATTGTATATCCAGTCCACTACTCTACGATAGGGAACATATACTAGCTTGACGTATTTGTTATCTTTATAAGTATCAAGAGAGTGTCTGCGAGTGATCTTTTCAGACATGAACCATTCTCTGATAGGGTCAAAAATCAAAACAGCAAAGGTGGCTAAAAGTGCAAGAATAATAGGAATTGAAATCCTTTGGTGATTAACAACGAAATCTTTCACATAGTTTGTTCTTACAATGGGGATATACTGTAAATGTAAAACTGTAGCTCCCAGGTTTAATGAAATACCTGTAACACAGTTCTTTGCACATATAGCTGAGGTAATATTCCTAAATATTACTGTAGCAAACTTTGAAGTAGCTGAATAAGGAACAATATCTACCATCACACCATACCTTCTAAATAAAACATACAACTCTTCTTCAGTTAATGGTTCGCCTTCAAAAATAACTTTCAATTTTGGGCTTGGGAATCGTCTTAAATCTTCAATCCATGGTGTCCCTTTAACTGAATAGGCAGTAGGATGATGATTCCAAATAGCATTGACAACTCTTCTGAAAATATTCTTATTATACTTTTCTTCATTCTTTTTAACGTTACATCTAATTTGTGAAATAAAATCCTTTGGTAAAACTCCATCTGGAACAGAAAACTTAGCAAATGCTCCACCATCATTCAATGATACAAAATCCAAAACCTTAACCGATTCATCAAGTGGATGTTCATCTGAAGTTGATAACGTCATAATGTAATCTTCAAGTTTATCAGGACTTCCATGAAATGGAGTCAAAAAGTTAAAGTACTGTTTGAATTTAGAAATTGACAAGGGAAATATATTACCAAAGTACATAACAACCTCACTACCCTCCTTGAAGTCCAAAACCCCAGTAGTTGAAGCGGAGACATCAACTTCATTTGAATCTGCTTCACTTTTAAAAGCCTTTAAATCATTAGAATATCCTCTTACAAAGGAAGTTGAACACAATATAGGCATAGTATACCGTAGCATTGAGCTACATATCAACGGCCTAGCAACTTTATTAGCTAGGAATCGATTCATCTGATCTTTTTACTATTCAATTGATATGAAGGCAATTTAAAAGATAGGCTTTGAGTCAAATGCGACTTTACTTAAAGTATTAGATTTAAGTTTGCGTTAAAAGCAATCTAAGAAATCTACGGTAATTACATAGCATTCTTAATATTTGAATCAAGAGAGAAGATGTATCAAACTAATTATCACTAATAATTGCATTATCAGTCTCGTGTCATAAAATATTTGAATTTGGAAAACACGAGAGCCAAATTAGTCTTGAAAGAATTGATCTTGGCCTTCTTTTGAATCATTATACCACCAGAAAAGGTATAAGGATCTTCGAAAAGGTCATGCGTATATGAGATTCAATTGAATACTTCAATGAATCAATGATTGCTTACAATTTCATCGAACAACATAGTACCGAGAGAAGAACTGTTTGATCTTTCAGATGGGTAGAACATCGCCAATGTATATATTTTTCCACAAATGAGAGCCAGCTCTTGTATTAAATATAAGGACTATATAGTACCTATAGTCTGGTCATATCTTTCTCACTTCGAAAGATACCGTTTGAATAAACAACTAAATTATACTTGATGAATTGATGAAAAAAATTCAAACGATTATATAATACTTCTAGGAGGGACGGGTAACACATCTATTCACATACAATTTATACATGTTTGTGCGCTATATAGAGAACTAATCAAGACCAGGCTGGTACAACTGCAGCTTAATGAAGTCAGATGTTCTAAGAGGTCTAACTGCCAAATCATCACTTTGTGATTTGTTTAACTTTCCAGAAGAATAATTATAATTTTCCCTAATATATTCTCTAACTGGTAGGAGAGCAGCTTCACGACATAATTCACGAAGATCTGAACCGCTCTTACCTCTCGTATTTGATACAATAGCCTCTAAATCAAAATCATCATGATCCAACTTAGCATCCTTCAAAATCTTACTAAGGATAGACCTCCTTTGGTCTGAATTTGGTTTTCCTACTGCAAATGACTTGGGCATTCTACGAAGAAAAGCTTCATCAATATCCGACTTCCTGTTTGTAGCTCCCATCACCATTATGCGTCCATTTGATACCAAACCATCCCATAAAGTCATAAATTCAGCTTTCAACATCGCACTCACTTCATGGTCAGAAGAAGATCTATCTCTCAAAAATGAATCAATCTCATCAATAAATATAATACATGGTTGTAATTTGTTAGCGAGAGAAAATATGGCATCTGTAATTTTGTTTGATTCGCCGTACCACTTATCCATAACAGTAGACATTCTAATCAGTAAGAAAAATGCACCACTCTCCTTAGCAATGGCCTTTGCCAACATTGTTTTTCCACATCCCGGTGGTCCATAAAACAAAACACCTTTTGGTGATCTTATAAGATCCAGATGTGCAGAGAATATATCTGGCTCAGTTAATGGTAATATTACCGCTTCCCTGATTTCATCTATAATTTCCAGTAAACCACCGATGTCTTCAAACGTGACAGAAATATCTTCTGGCATTACGAGAGAGTTCAAGAGGGATTTCTCATACGAATTTAAGTTCATTGATTTCAAATTAGGATTCAGTGCTTGAATTCTCTTCAAGATACCTTTACTTGCTTTATCCTTTTCTTTAGTGTTGACAGAGTTGTCAATATAGTCAGTGAGCAATGTATTGATAATATAGTACATAGAGAGACCTGCTCCCGCCAATACAAAGAGGTCACCTAGAAATTTGATGTCCAACTTTAATTTGCCACCATCTAATCTTAACTTATTAAATATACTATTCATCTTTGGCTAGCTTGAGTGATAGTAACAGATTGATTTAAACGATATTCTGTTGAAGGGCAAAATATACTCAGAATAAAATGCAGTCCTTTGTACTCAAAAATGTTAATAGAGATGAGATGAGGAAACAAGATAATTGTTCCGTTAACATATTAGCCATGAGCGAAAATAGAGATAGCAAAGGCGATGGAAGTCATTCTATAAGGCTCCCAGGATCTATATTCGACCAAATAAAAGGCCATGATAATTACGAGGAAAACGATGTTAGGTTTAGTTCTTTAAATCGTGGAAAGAAGAGAAATGCAAAACCAGTCTCTAGAAAAGAGAAACGTCAACAAGAGAGACAATTGAAAAAGCAGAAACGTACGGGAAATAAAAAGTCTTCTGTCTTCAAGAAGGATGAAAAATCTGTGAAGAAAGCCCCTCTCAACACAAGTAAGAACGTACCTGGAACTTCCGATGACGTCTTTGCAGCTCTAAAGGCTCTCAAAGAAAAGAATAATGGAAAGGATTCCAGTAACTCAATAACGGTTGTAAAGGAGGATGAGCTTGAGGATGATGAGCTAAGTGATGAGGATGACTTCAACGATGAGGAATTTGGAGAGTCCGAAGATTTTGATGAATTCGAAGACTTACCTGAAGAAGAAGATCAAGATGATGATGAAGATCCTTTGGAAAAACTAAGAAAGATCAAAGAAGCTAAGAACTCCAAAAAAGATACAACCACAAGACTTTTGGATGAAGATGAGAATCCATTGGAAAAATTAAGGAAACTTAAGGAGGCAAAAGCTCAAGGCAATAAGAAGAACTCAGATTCAATTGATAATGAGACGCTGGCATCCTTAAAAAAGTCAAAGACTAGAAAAACTGATAATAAAAAGCTGTTCGTTACTCCGAAATCAAAGATGTTTGAGCAAGATGATAAAGAGATGGAATATTACGCAAAAAAGTTAGGTTTGAAGGAAGGAAAAAAGGGCAAATTGACCAGCCAAGGTGATGACGATTTAATTGGAGGGTTACTTGATGGCCTAGATCTTGACTTTGGAGATAGTGATTTCAATGAAATAAGTGAAGAAGAGAAAATTGATTCTGATGGTGGAAGTGAATCCTTCCACGAGTTTAGTGAAGAAGATGAATACTCAGAGGATGATCTGGAGGAAGATGCCATAGAATCACGTAAGAAGGAGAACCCATATGTGGCCCCAAGTGATATTCCCAATGAACGTTTAGAGAGTAGTGACAATTCCAGTTCTTCAAAGTACATTCCCCCTGCTTTACGTAGGCGAATGGAATTAGAAGCTTCTGATTCTCAAGATAACATTGCTTTAAAGAGACTGATTAAAGGTGCACTCAATAAGCTCACCGAGGCCAATATAGGGACCATAGTAAACGAGATAAATGCATTATTTAGCTCGCATGCAAGAAATGATGTTACAAAGAATCTTGTTTCTATTATACTCGAAGGAGTAGTTCAAGAAACAAGACTATTGGACTCATTTGTATTCTTACATGCAACTCTTATCGTTGCCTTACATTACTTACAAGGGATTGCATTTGGAGCATATTTCATTCAAGATTTAGTTGAGAAAATTGATCAGTACCAATTACAAGAAGATAAAACAAAGGAAACATCTAATTTAATATCATTGCTTTCAGCAGTTTATGCTCTTCAGCTCATTTCCTCCATGCTTTTGTTTGATTTAATAAAGGACATGGCTAAGAATTTTAATGAGAGAAATGCTGAGATTTTATTGAGATTGATTAGAAACTCAGGTAACCAAATGAGGTCTGATGATCCTACTGCTTTGAAGGAGATTGTTATCGTAATCAACTCTATAAGTAATGATGATTCATCTGCGATCACTCCAAGAATGAAGTTTTTGATAGAGACCATTTCATCTTTGAAGAATAACAAACTCAAGATAGGCAATGAGCAAGGTCAACAATTGACTATAAGAATGAAAAAATTCCTAGGAACAATTAGTGGTAACAAATTAAGTGGCCCAATCCAAGTGACTCTTGACGATATCCGTAACGTTAACACAAGGGGTAAGTGGTGGCTTATTGGAGCAGCTTGGAAGGGTCAAGAGGAGAAATCCACTACTGATGTAAACTCTAAAGCAATTGCCGATGTCTTAGATAATGCTGAACCAAACTGGATGGAACTTGCTAGGGTACAAAGAATGAATACTGATATTAGAAGGGCAATATTCATTGCAATTATGTCTGCTAGTGATTATATTGACGCCATGACTAAGATTGATAAGTTAGGCTTGAAAAGAGCACAGTCAAAGGAAATCCCAAATGTCTTATTTCACTGTACTGGGATTGAGCCGGCTTGGAATCCATACTATGGTTTATTAGCCAGTAAACTATCAAGTTCACACAGTTATCGTAAATCCTTCCAATTTCTTCTTTGGGACTTGATTAGGGATTTAGAGGGTTCTGATTCCGAGGGTTTATCTGAATTGATAAGATTCGATGATAGTGAGGATGAGGGTGCAAAACTAAAGAAAATTTTGAATGGTGGTCGTTTCTTTGGCTACTT
The DNA here is from genome assembly GCA_030574375.1 of Priceomyces castillae. Lineage (NCBI taxonomy): Eukaryota > Fungi > Ascomycota > Pichiomycetes > Serinales > Debaryomycetaceae > Priceomyces > Priceomyces castillae. The sequence continues at coordinate 177,837 of JAJMEX010000007.1, forward strand.
ATTGGCAGAAGGATCTTTAAACTTACATGTATTGAAAGCTGTAAACTTTTTAACGGCTTCTGATGATACGACCCTATTTTTGGAGTCTCTCTTTGTTACATTTATTGAAAAAATAGCTAAGAAATCCAAGATAAATGCAATAGGTGGAGGTATATCCCGCAAGAAAACAAAGATGCATGAGCAGGCCTATGATGAAACCTTAATATTAGAAAGACTTTCTCTGACGAAATCGGAGACAAGCCTCTTGCGCGGAATATATTATTTCTTGGAAGAAAAGGTTAGTAAAAGTGGTGTTGTACATGGTAAATCACAAAGGGGAAGAATAGAATGGGGAGTGAAATGCATGCTTCCTATTATAGAGGAATTCTTGAATTATGCTGATCGAATATAATATATGCATATGTAACTATTTACATTATTTAAATTATTCTGTAATTTCTAATACAGCAATGCTTTCTACATGCTTTGTTTGCGGGAAAAAATCAAAGCCTGCAACTTGCTTTACTCTATATTTAACTCCGCATTGATGTTGAAGCTCATCGATCATGGCTAAGTCTCTTGCCTGTGTAAAAACGTTGCAACTCACGTAAATAATTAACAGAGGTTTGAAATTCAAGAGTTGCCTCAAAAAGAGTTCATTTGAACCTTTCCTAGAAGGATCAATTATAACGATTGACTTACTCCCTACTATATTCGATTTTATGAAAGTTGGATTGGTGAAAATGGTATCAGCGGAGCCTTCAATGAATTGGGCATTCTCTGGAACTTTGATACCATTCAATTTTGCGTTATGTTCCGCATATAAAATTGATTTCTTTGATATTTCAATCCCAATTAATTTCCCCTTATTTTCGATAATCTCCTTTGACAAAGAGATCCCAAAAAAACCAGATCCACAGTAAGCATCAATTAGATAATTAAAATCTCCCCCTACCGATGAAATGTGGTGTTTAATGAAATCTAATACATATGGCAAAATAAAAGTATTATTTTGAAAGAATTCTGATGTAGGAAATTGAAACATGAAGTCTCCAACCTTCATTGTAGAAACCGATTTAGGGTCTACTAGGCATGTATTTTCATGACTACCGTCATTTTGGTTGACCCTGATACTTTCCCTCATCAACAAAGTTTGACCCCATTTCTTATGTTTACTTTGATTGGATCCCTTCTGGGAAATGCTTGATATGGTAGCTTTTCGATACGCAGGTAGTTTTTGATTTATGGTAGGAGACGCGATGGGACAATTGTCAACATCAACAATACCTTTAGTTGGATTGACATTATTAAATCCAACGTCAATATGCATGTCGTTATTTCCAGGGTGTGCAGTGAAATGTGGTGTTAGTTTATTGCGGTATGCATACTGCATTGGCGATCCGACTATTGTACCAAAGATCTTACCACTATTCTCTGAAGACATTAAAGCCGGATAAAAGAAACGGTAAGCTTTTTCAATAACACTTTGTTTGAAAGCTAATTGATCTTCATAAGATATCATTTGTAAGGAACACCCAGAACATTCTTGAAATTTTTCACAAATGATCAACTTGTCTTTTCGAATACTCTCTTTGGATCTCTTATTCAATAATTCCACCATTTCAGCCTCTGCATACAATGTATGATGCCTCAATAATCTTACCCTAACAAGATCACCAACAACTGTCTTTGGTACTTTTATCACGGAGAATTTCCCGAGATTAGTATCTCCTTCTTCAAGGAACTCATTTGCATAATCTTCCTTGCGTATTATACCTAGCCCTTCACCTTCCAGTGTCTGGTATAAGATTTTAACGTCACAAATGACATCTTGGGGTCGGGCCTTTGAGAACAAGAATAATCCAATTAATGAATTATGATTTCTTATCATATCTATATTTTTATCTGGAGATGTTATTCTTAACATCTCTTTGATTTCAACGTCTAGAATACTTTCTCTCGATGTTTCATCTCTTGAATCTCTTTTCTTCCTTTTATTCACCTTCCTTAGTATGTCCAGATAACTGTTAAAATTTATATTTATGTTAAGGTTCTTTACTTTCAGTTTATTGTTTACCACGAATGATCTGCATCTTGAGAGAGTACCAAAAGGCATTCGAGAGAATACCGATATCCTAGAAAGGAACACTCTATTATGTTGTATTGTTTGTGAGGTTATCATTGGTATGTAGTTGAAATTTCTGTTATTATGGAGTAAAGCCCATTTTGAATTTTTCCTCATCGTACTGTATATACGCTATTATAATGAATTAAGAGTATATTTTGCAACCATTTGGAATCTGAACTGAAGTATTTCATTAGTAAGTTATACACCTATACTCTAATTAGCTAGCTGCAACTTTTCCAGAGAGTGGAATTTCATCTTCGGGATAGTCTCGTAAATCTAAGGTTACAGTTTTTGAACTGTTATCTGTCTGCTCTCTATATATACCAACTAATGCATCTGACTTTTCAAATAGAGAATTCTTTAAAGAGATGACAATAAACTGGAAGTTAAGGACAGCATTCTTCTTGATGTAATTGGCAATTCTAGATACATTTGAGTTATCTAGAGCTGCATCCACCTCATCCAAGACAAAAAATGGCGAAGGTTGGAATGAATGTATAGCAAATAGAAGAGCTAAAGCCGCGATTGTTTTCTCACCTCCAGATAATAAGTCCATATCACGGAACCGTTTCATCGGTGGCATTGCATGATATTTTATACCTGAACTATAAGGTGAATCTTCGTCTTCTAATGTAAGGTAAGCAGAACCACCGAGGGGTGTCGCAGGTGCCTTTGTCAATTCTTTGTATACGAGATCGATTTGATCAGAAATGTGATTAAAAGCTTTCATAAATAGATTATAGCGTTTAGTCCTTATTTCTTGGTACTTGTCACCAATCTTTCTTTCAGCCTGTCTTGCTTTAGCATGATCACGGTCGAAACTATTAAGTCGTTTCTCGGCTTCCTTTAAACGTTCAGTAGCCTTAGCATTTGGTGTCAATTTCGCTAAGTTATCTATAACTGATTGCAACCTAGCATTTAGTTCTGCCTCTGTCTTCGCATTGAAACTTGCCTTCAAATCCTCGTCCAATAGCGAGTAGTCCACTTCAATCTTATACACGTTTTTAACCAACTTATCTAATTGTTCGCCAATTGAAATAGAGTCAAGGAACCCATCTTTGAGGGGTAAATCAACATTTTGAATTTTAGCATTTTTCAACATATTCACTCTTTCGGTGTCGATTTTTAATAAGTACTCCTCTAGGTGAGCCAACGACTTATTAAGTTCTGATAATTGTAATTCTGCTTCTGATTTCTCAGCTTCTAGTGATTTGGACTTTTTAAGTTTCTCTTGCAATATTCCTTCTGATTTTAACAATTCTTCTTTAGACACTTCATATTGTGCCTCAAGACTATCGATCTTGGAAATAATATTATTCCGATCAAGCTCTATATCAGCTAGTTTTTGTTCGTACGAATGTAAAGCTTCCTCCAACTTCTCGCTTCTTGCAACCGATAACCTTTCTTCTTCAAATTTAAGTTTATTAGTGAGCGAAGAAATTGCTCTTGAATATTGAGCACGCTCTTTAGCTCTGGCTCTTAAAGTCTCCCCGTGTAAGTTTTCATAATCATCAATACCATTTTCCAACTGATAGTTTTTGCAAAACCCGTCATAAATAGAGCTCTTTAAGTCCTTCATGGTCATCTCAAGCTGATTCACTTGTTCTTCTTTCTCTTTTATTTCCAGTCTTGTGATATCTATCTTCTGATCGACCTCCTGGATCAAACTTCTCTGGTAGCTAATTTCACTTTTGCGATCATCGATTGATCTGTTAATTGCAGTTTGTGAATTTCTTAAAGATGGTAACTGAGATTCGATTTCATTTATTTCATCAGAGAGTAAGTTAATTTCCAACTCTTTGGGTCTCTCGTTGTTTAACTTCGCAAGTTTAGCCAATAATTCCTCTTTAAGCTCCAACATTCTGTTTAATTGATTTTTATCCCAAGTGAGCACTGAAGAATTTCTTTCTTGTTGCTGACCACCAGTCATTAACCCTGACTTGTGTATTACAGATCCGTTCAAAGCTACCAACTTATTTCCAATTTTTTGTTGTGAACCCCATTTTAAATGACGAGCAATATCAATATTTTCAACAACTAAAGTGTCTGCGACAACATATTGAATTGCCAGTTCCAATGATTTGTCGTCATACTCCACTATGTCAATTCCTGGTATTGCTCTCTCGTGGATAGAACGCAAATAATTCAAATTAATAGAATCATTAATTACAGAGTCGAGCGGAATAAATGTAGCGACACCAGCTCTACGCTCTTTCAAGATTTCGATACACTGATGGGCAATAGAAGTTGTTTCGACTACAACAGCATCGGAGTTACGTCCCAAAATAGTCAGGAGAGCTACCTCATACTTCTTTTGAGTTGGTCTTACCAACTCATATACTAATCCCTTGATTGACTTAATTGGTAATAGCTTTTTAAGCATGGCAATATTCTCCCTCAATATTTTTTGTTTATTGGACTCTCGTTGTTGGGACGAAAGCTCGTCAATTGTGACTAGAGTATCACGGAGCTGGGTATTAAGCTGCATTTCCTTATAGTTTACTTCTTCTTTTGATTTGATAAGTGAATTTCTAGTTTCAATCTTTTCTTCCTTTAATGATAATGCATCAATGATTGCTGAATCATTATCAGCTAATTTTAGAAGAAGTTCAGATTCAATCTCAATCTCTAACTCAGAAACCCTAGTTGTAGCATTTAATTTCCTGCTTTCTAGAGTATCAAGACTGGATAAGAATGATTCTTTTTCATTGAGTATAATAGCTAAGTCTTCTTCCAACTGGGAACCTCCCTTTGACATGTATTGATCGCGTAATTTTTCATATTCCTTCTGGGCAGCATCTGACAATGATGATGTCTTATTGACTGTAGTTTTCTCAAATTCCTGGAACATATGTTCGGCAGATTTCAACTCATTAGAAGTAGACTTTACGACCTTCTCTTGTCTTGAGATCTCAAGTTTCAATTGTTCAATCTTTTTCTTCGTTGAAGCGATTTTCGACATTAAAAGCCTTTTGTTACCATCAATAGGCACAACCTCCCTTTTCCTTGAGTCAGTTTCTTTAGCCAATTCTACCAACTTTTGTTTTTCTGTGTTAATAGACAAAGACTCGATAGAGTATTCTGACAACAAATTAGCGTAAGCTTTTTCCTTCTCGGCCACGGACTTTTGAAGTTCCTTCAAGCTTTTTCTTTTAGAATTTAACTCATTTAAAATACTAATGTGCTTCTGCTCATTATGGTATACTCTGTATAGATTGATTTTCTTTATTATCTCTGATTTCTTAATAAGAAGATCTTCGAACTCTTTTTGCTCTATCATTTGTTCTTTGTATTGTTTTGATTCTGAGTTCAATACTCTTCTTCTCGAGAAAACTGATGTAGCAAAGTCATGCGCTTTTTCATATTCTTCCTTTAGCCTATCATATTCAGAGATATATTCAGCAGATCCAGAAACAGTTTCTATCAATGCAGTCAAATCTTTTGGTGATTGTGAGGCAATCTGCTCGACATCCCCTTGGAATACCAAAAAATTTCTAGCTTTAATTAAAATGTTTTCACCTTTAAGAATAGTAGAATAGTTCAACGCCGTGACAACTTTCTCGTTGATTTTGTATTCACTATTTCCATTACTATTAATGGTTCTTTTCAAATTCAATATCTCGCCAGAATCCTTCTCATAAGTTATCATTACATGCGCTTTTGTAGGATCTTGTCCACTATTGATAACGTTTCCTTCACTGTCATTATCACGTCTTCCACGATAAATCAAATCCTTCAAGTTTTGAGATCTCAAGTGTGATGATTTGACTCCCAAAACAAATGAGATTGCATCCATCATGTTTGATTTACCTGCCCCATTAGGGCCAATAATTGAAGTAAAAAAAGAAGACCCAAATCCTATAGTCGACTTTCCCCTATAGGACTTAAAGTTGTAAAGTTCTATTCCTATCAATCTCCCCATATCCAACTAGATTCAACTTCTATAATCATAAATACTACCTAAACGCGTTATGGAAATATTTAAATTTCTAACGCGAATAGGTGTTGCAAAAGATACCTGTATATACACATTTAGTCTTTCATATATGGCTCATATTAGAAAACTCTTAAATGAATAATTATCAAGTTAAACGTCTTTTATAGCTGTGATTTTTGTAGAAAATATTTGATTCAATTGAAAGCCTCTTCCATTAGATTGAAACTCAAGTTACATTCCCATTATTGTATGTAATATATAAAGAAATAAGAACTTAAAATACAGAATATTACTCCAATTCAAGCAGCATAAATAACGTTTAATAATATAATGTTATAAGTTATTCTTTATAGTGAACATTATCTAAACATTGTCGTTAAGTCACACTACTACAGTTCCATTTTAACTATAATAATCCCAGACTTCAATCATCCTTCTAGATAGAGTAAATCCTATACTGTCCTGCATAATGGTCTGGAGCCGTATCTACAAAGGTACTTATAGGAATAGTGGGGCCACTGCAACACTATTATACTTCGTAACCTCCAAGATGTTAGACCTTGATGAGAAGGAGTCCCTCCTAAGAAATGATAATTCTAGCGAAGAAAAAGAAAACACTCCTAGAAACCTAAAGTCTGTCTTTGATGGTCTATTATCCCTGCCATTTAGCTGTATCCCTTCTTTCGCAGTTCAGAAGAAAACGGACCAAGCTATTGAAGATAATTCAGAGTCGGAATTTGAAGATTCAGATGAAGAAGTTGATACTTTGAAAGACATACCATATCCAAATACCTCAGTATGTAATACTAGTATCTTATCCTCTCATGAAAAGTTACTAAAGTTAAGACAATTGATGAAGGACCATGGATTTGGAGTCTACATTATACCTTCGGAGGATGAGCATCAATCTGAATATACTGCATTGGCAGACAAAAGAAGAGAATTCCTTACAGGTTTCACTGGTAGCTCAGGTGTCGCTGTTGTGACATTAGATGATCCCGAGAATCTTTCGGGAGAAGCAGTATTGGCAACCGATGGTAGATACTTTTTGCAAGCTGAGAAACAATTAGATAGCAGAGATTGGAAATTGTTGAAGCAAGGAATTGAAAGTTCTATAACTTGGAATGAGTATGCTGTAGTGAGAGCAAGACAGAATACATTCAGTAACGTATTATCTTGCGACCCCAGACTTATTAGTACCACTATAGGTCAGTTCTTTGAATTAAGGCAAGGGAGACACACAAATGGGTCATATTCGTTCAAGCCATCGTTTACTAACTTAGTGGATAAGATTTGGGGATCCGATAGGCCTCTTAGGCTGATGTCCCCCGTTTTTCACCTTCCTCTCAAGTATTCCGGAGAACACACCAATGACAAGTTAAAGAAGGCTCGTGATACGTTACTCTCAAGATACAATGCCACACACCTTGTGGTGAATGTGCTTGATGATATAGCATGGTTATTAAATTTGAGAGCAGAGGATGATATTCCTTACTCGCCTGTGTTCTTCAGTTATTTAATAATCTCGAGGACCACAGTTACTCTTTATATTGAGCAAGAAAAAATTGATCAAGGTGATAATGAACTTCATGATTATTTATCAACTATTTCTGGACTTATTATTAAGCCTTATGGGTTATTTTATGGGGATTTGTCTCAGTTGAGCAATATTTCGGGACCAGGTTCATCAGTTGTCCTCCCTTACAAGTCAAGTACCAACTACCTGTTATTGAGAACGATTCAAGATTCTTTGAGTGAAGACAATATATATCATGATTCAATTTTATCTGAGCAAAAACTAACCAAAAATTCAGTGGAATTGTTTAATGCAAACATTGCTCAATACAAGGAATCATTTGTGTTCATTCTTTTTGCTGCTTGGCTTGAACGTCAACTTGTTAAGAAGAAGCGCGTTATCAGCGAATATGATGCAGCCAAAAAGATTTACAATATAAGGACAAAGTTTCCTGGATTCAAAGGTTTGTCGTATGAAGTTATTTCTGCCTCTGGTGCCAATGCAGCACTTCCTCATTATGCACCTACCAAAGAAGCCAATGATATCATTGACCCATATAAAATTTATCTTTTAGACTCTGGATCTCAATTCTTAGAGGGTACGACTGATATCACTCGTACCTACTACTTTGAAAACACTGGTGCTGATCAATACAAGAAGTATTATACATTAGTTCTTAAGGGACACTTGGCTCTTGCTCTTGCAAACATCCCAAAGAGCTCCACTGCTATATCGACTATTTTGGACTCATACGCTCGTGGTCCTCTATGGAATGAGGGATTGAATTATAACCATGGAACAGGTCATGGTGTTGGGAGCTATCTCAATGTTCACGAGTTGCCTTTATTGTTTCTGAGTGGAAGACCTGATACTTCAAAGTTTTTCAAAGTAGGCGCTATCTTAACAGACGAGCCTGGTTATTATGAGGAAGGAAGTTTTGGTATAAGAATCGAAAGTGAGCTTGAAATAATTGAACCAAAAGAGTCTTTTATTGGTTTTGCCTACATGACTAAGGTACCATTTTGTAGAAAATTGATTGACAAAAGTTATTTGGATGCTCATGAAGTTGAATGGGTTGATAAATACCATCAAAAGATAAGGGAAGAGTTTGGAGGCAAATTGCTAGAGTTAGGGTACCGCAATGAATATAAATGGTTACTCAGAGAAACGAAACCTCTCTAGGTTAATACTATTATAAATATTAATATACATTAGTCTATGAAGTAGAATACAATGATGAAATTTCGACCTTCTTTTGAGAAGCGGTCTGTCCGTTGTAGCTGGGTCTTTGGAAACTACCAGGTTTCCTAAGGTTTGGAGTTGAAGAAGTAAATTGCTCGCTTTCTTTGTTTCTCCCTGTGTTTGATTCGTACCTAAGGCCAACTTTATGCGAAATAAAAGGTGATGGCCCACCTCTTTTGAGCTTGGGAACTCCATCAGGAGCACCTGAAGGAGCTGAATTTGTTGGCTGAAAGTTTGCCTTGGGGCTCTTATAATGTGGCATCTTTAACGATGCTGCTGTAGGCCAAAGATTTTTATTACTTAATGAATTCTGAATAAAATTGAAAGTTGATCCTATCTTTGATGGATATTGCTTCTCTAGGCCTAATAATTCATTTGGAGGTGATTTTCTAGATCTCTTTGAGTCTTCCAAAATCTCTTGATTGTTTGGTCGTTTAATACCAGATGAAGTGAGGTTTTGCCAATGCTCCAAAGACAGTGGGGTGTTACTAAAAGACCCTTGAGAGAATCCTCTGATTGTAGCAGACAACCTATTCAAGATACCACCCGAGCCCTGACTATTTTTTACCAAAGTACTAAGTTCAGGATGTGGAAGATTGGAAGGCAAAGTTGGTTCATGTTTGGGGATCTGATTTGCTGGAGATACCTTAAAATAAGGAGAAGTACCACCTCTTGAAAAATTAATGATTCTCTCGATATGGCCAGACGCTTGTATTTCGTCCATGAGAGAAGATATAATGGAAGAAACAGCTGAGTCAACCAGTTTAAGATCTGCTGAATATCGAGACGCATACGAAGCGGCAACCGCAGCCGTCGCAGAAGATGTTGCCATTAACGCAGCCAGTGCATCATGTGATTGGACTGACCACGAGATCAAATTAAAGACATCAGTAACTGGTTCACTTAGGTTAGGATCATCAGTAAGTGATTCAACTTCTTTGTCTCTAATTAACTTTTTATGGGATCCAATATGATCTTCCAAATTACCTTTCTTTTGTCTTTCTTCTTCATCCTTCTTTTGTTTACTGATCCTTTTTTCCCTTCTCCTGTTAAACTCCTCTTCTATCCATAACCTCTTATCGGATGAGTCTTTGTCTCCAAATATGGTATTTGCTCTCTTCAATACTCGTGATCGCAAGTCATTGTCTTTATTTCTTTCGGCGTTTTCTTCTCTCCATTTCTTCTTTCGTTCTCGATTTTCCAATCTGATTCTATCTTTATATTCAGCTGAATCCACATTTGGTTTATCACTAGTGAGTAATGAGTTACGATTGACTTTCGTAGCAATGAAGTTAGAAACTGTAGACATGATGGAGTTACTCATGGTTGAGATATATTCGTTCTTCAAACTTTCGTTGACAGGACTAGTTTGCTGGAGGTTCAATCCCAGTTGTTTGAACATTTGAATTACATCGTCCACAACACTGACTGCATCTGAAGCAGCAGGGTTCAATGAGACGGTATCTTCTAAAATCCTTCTGGCCAGGTAAAGGGAATTCACGATTCCTTGATCATCACCTTTACTTTTGTAATTGAAAACTATTTCCTCAGGAGACAATTGAACCAGCCTTGATTGGCTCTTTGAGGTAAGAACATTTGTCATCTGTCTGATAACTTGCAACACATTATTCTCAGATCCTGGGGTTGCTGAGTTGATTCTATTTGATAACGTTGAGAAAACTTGCGAAATTTGGGAGCTCAACGGAGAGGTGTTTGCTAATCTATTTTCCGACTTCAATGCTTCTTCTAATGATTCTATTGATGAATAATCCCTTCTTGGGGCATTCATAGATGATCTATGTAAAGCCAAAGTTTCTGCAATGGAAAGTGATCTATCATTATCTTTTCTTGATATAATGTTACGGACAATATTTTGAGCAATAGGTGCAATTTGGCTTTCAAGTGACTTTTCTTGAGTCTTTTTGGAAGATTCCGGTAGTTCAATATCATTGGACCTTTTTAAAGACCTCAAAAAGGATGCCATAGAAGACGGCAATTGCCGTTTCGATAAATTGATAGCAGACTCTTCGATATCAGAGCCAACTTTATCGGAAGACTCCTGTCTCTTATCAACATCCATTTCCAAATTCGATAACAAATCCTGAGGATTCTCCATAGCCATATTAAATGCATTTTGCAAAATTTCATTCATCTGTAACTGTTCCAAATCCGTTTCATTAGCACCTTCCAGTTCCTTTGAAGAAGTACGGTTATCGAGTGTCTCTGATACCAAAGAAGTTAGGCCTTCAGAAAATATATGTTCCGGCAACTTCGATTGTGAAGATTTATCTGAGAATGAATTTGTCGTGAGATCATTGTCATTGTTGTTTACGTCTCCAATAGAACTGCCATCTAGTTCGGTTTGGGTTATTTTTTTAGATACTTCTGCTTGTAACTTACCTTCAACTTGGTTAGCAATTTCCAACGCTAAGTTTTGTAAAGTTTCTTCCGGAACATTTAAGGACCCATATCCACTTTCCGTAGATTGAGATAAGCTGTCAACTACCTGACGTGCAATTTCAGAAGGATCAATCTTACCATTTTCATTTGTCAACAAGCCATCACTGGTTAAGCTCTTTACTTTGTCCAATGCAGCTCTAATGGGTTGCGCCTTTTCTAAAATGGGTTCTTCTTGGGTGACCTTACTATTCTTTCGATCAACATTGAATCCCAAATTTGAAATTGAGCTGAAAGCATTACCAATTGCCTTTTCAAGATCAAGATCATCTTCCTCTTGATCATCGGGGATAACTTGGTTTCCAGATTCAATCACTTGGGATTTATTGGTATCCGTAGATAGTGATGCATCTACCCTTTTATTTTCATCTTGCCCCATTTCAACTGCAGCATTGTCTCCTGTCGAAGTTGAGTTAGGATCAGCATCCGAACTGAGTGATTCGGGATGACTACTTTCCCTTACCTCCATGACATTACTTTTATTTAACACTTCACTGAAAGCTTTCCCTATGGCTTCATCAAGGTTGGCTTCCTCTTCATTATCATCTTCTAGTTTGCTGTCATTCTCATGTAATTCATTTTCTTCGTTATGCATTGTTCCTGAACCCATGGCTGCTCCTAGTGCTTCCCCGATGGCACCAGCCAAGTCTATATCAGACACTTGGCTTTCATCATGTTCTCCAACGAAATTCTTTGCTTCGTGATCGTCTTGATATTGAGGTGAATTGTCTTTCTCATGTGTGGTTGTATCTCTATTACTGTCATCATTCACATCTTGTGGTAAATCATTATCGTGGTTAGGACGGCTACTGTAATATTCCTGTAAAGCACTTCCAATAGTATGTTCTAGTTGTAAATCATCGTGCTCAGCATTCTCGCTCAGTTGTATGTTATCTTCCTCTCCATATTTCGCAGCATGTTCGGATTGATGTTTGTTGTCATGCTGTCCCTGCAGCAGTAACGCATTGGCCTTTGTTACTTCCAGATAGTTCAAGGAAGAGAGAGAGTCAGCGATGACCTTGCTTAAATCGATATCATCGATCTCACTGTGGCCCGTATCCTCCTGAGACATTATCTATATCTACTATTAATATGACCTTTAATATCAGATGCTGTATGTGACTGTTTTTCCCAATTTGTTAGGTAGTCACAACAGGTCAAAATACCAATTTTGAGATGATGTTGATAGTTGAGGCGTGCTATTTTGTACTGTATATAATAAATATTTAACTACACTACATGATGACAAGTCAGGGCCATGCTTCGGGTTGTTGGTCCTCGACTTAGCTGTTTGAAGTATCTGTCGAACCAGCCACAGGCGTTTCTTCATCCAATAAAGCGAAGTTGATAACAAGGCCCAAATCACCCTGACCAACACCTTCAAAGCCACCTTGTTTGATTGTCCAGTTGAAGTTGTTAAGAGAATCGTTGGCATACTTCAGAACATCAATGTCTAATGTTCGGCTGCCAAATGTTGGGATACTTACCATGTATTGCGAATTAGCTAACTTCACAAAGTTAGTGTCGAATTGCATCACATAGTTCGTATTTTCATTGAAAATGAAATTTTCACCGTTGGCATGCTTCGAGAAGAATCTCTTCCGGGCTATCGAAGTCTCTGGAATCTGAAGCATATTGTCATAATTTGTGTTGAGGTTTTCGGCGAAATTAGTGGAATCGGTTATTTTGGTGTCTTCATCCCGCAGATCGACTATTTTGGGGTCCTCCACGCTTAGGTTTTGAGATTTCTCATTGTCTATTGCCATGTAGGAAAAACTGCTTAGTGCCAGACCATACAAAAAAGGTTTATCGTTGTATACGTCGCCCTTGACGGTGTTGTTGATGAACCAGTTGAAAAACTTCAACCCAGTAGACAATAACGAAACCGGAACATAGTCACGAATGGCAACGGAAAAATCGTTGCCAAAAATCAATTCAGAACCCTTTATAGGCTTATTCGGCCTGAACTGAATTTTGATCTGCAAGTTTGGAATATCTCCTTCCAGGGTTAAAGTTGCACGAGGTGATTCTTCAGACTTGAATGAGTCACCATTTAGGAATTTATGATCACCTACATTAAAAAGGCTATTAGCCAAATGTGGTTTAGCACCATCAAAGTTGCGGATATTCACTAAAAGACTAAAGAGTCCAATGCTGGACTCAATCTCAATTGGTGAGTTTGTGTTAACAGGTACAACTTTGAAGTCATCATTGTAGTCATTTGATGCCTTGATAAGCAATCTCTTAGTAATTTTAGACATCTTGCTTTATCCAACTGTTCGGGATATATCTTCTTTACAAATCCCCGTCCTCTTCTCCCAGGTTGCTATTGACAGGCTTGTTCACGTGAAGGTCGCAAATAATAGAAATATATTTAAGGGCGAATCATTCGGACTTTACACTTTGTTCCGGTCAAGGATGACTCTCTGCTGACACAAGTAATAACTACCTGTATTCGGCTCTGGTAGACTGTCATAATATTGTAGAGTATTCGTAAGTTTCGGAGCCATTTGGTACCGATACTATTAAGATCTAGTTGCGACAACTATAACTAATCGATCCATAATATTACGGGCTCATACGATTATGTGATCGAGAGTGAGAGCAAATTACCCGGGATTCGCGAGAGCCGGTCGGTCCAAGCTGCTCCAGACGTTGATATAAAAGGACAGATAGGCCTGGCGGGGCAGTAGTAGTAATAATTTATAATTTCAATAACTTAATAACCTAAAAAACAGTCATTACAGACTGAAATTATAGAATCTAAAATGTCCAACTCCTTAGAACAATTGAAAGCAACTGGTACCACCATTGTCACAGACACTGGTGAATTTGAATCTATTGCCAAGTATACTCCACAAGATGCTACCACCAACCCTTCATTAATCTTGGCCGCTTCTAAGAAAGCCGAATACGCTAAATTGATTGATGTTGCTGTTGACTATGCTAAAGAGAAGAGCGGTACTCCAAAGGAAAAGGCTTCAATTGCTTTGGACCGTTTGTTGGTTGAATTCGGTAAGGAAATCTTGAAGATCGTCCCAGGCCGTGTTTCCACTGAGGTTGACGCTACTTTATCTTTCAATAAGGAAGCTACCATCGAAAAGGCCCTCCACCTCATTGAGTTGTACAAGTCAATTGGTATTTCCAAGGACCGTGTCTTGATCAAGATCGCTTCAACTTATGAAGGTATCCAAGCTGCTCGTGAATTGGAAGCTAAGCACGGTATTCACTGTAACTTGACTTTATTGTTCTCTTTTGTTCAAGCTGTTGCTTGTGCTGAAGCTAAGGTCACTTTGATTTCTCCATTCGTTGGTAGAATCTTGGACTGGTACAAGAAGAACACTGGAAAAGAGTACACCGCTGAGACTGATCCAGGTGTGCAATCTGTGAGAGAAATCTTTAACTACTATAAGAAGTTCAACTATGATACTATTGTTATGGGTGCTTCTTTCAGAAACACTGGTGAAATCAAGGCTTTGGCTGGTTGCGATTTCTTGACTGTTGCTCCTAAGTTGTTAGAAGAGTTGATAAACTCTGATGAAAAGGTCGAGAAAGTCTTGAACGCTGAAGCTGCTAAGTCTTCTCTGCAAGAGAAGGTTTCTTACGTTGATGATGAAGCTAAATTCAGATTCTTATTGAATGAAGATGCTATGGCCACCGAGAAGTTGTCAGAAGGTATCAGAAATTTCGCTAAGGATGCTCAAACCTTATTGGCTCAATTGGAAGAAAGGTTCTAAATATTTGTGTAAGTATTTGATAGCAATTGATCACTATTGAAACTAATTTAATATTAAGTGTATGGCTGTTATAGTAGTATTTCTTATGCAGACTTTTGTGCCTGCTTGCATGCGTGCGCAGACAATTATCAATTATAAAATGAATATCATTTTGCCTCATAATTTATTTGATCTAAACTCATTACAAATGCTGAGACCACCGAGTGATATCAAAGAGCATCCAGTCGAGCCATTTCCCATCTCGGGAGAAGCAAAGATTGTCTGTGGATTTGGAAGAGGCTCTGCAGAGCTTGGAATTCCTACTGCTAATATACCTATATCTGAAAAGTTAAATGCTCTTGAAACTGGAATATACTACGGGTGGTGTAAAGTTAAAGCAGATTCACTTTCCCTGCCTTCCAAGAAGAGAAGAGAAGATGGCAATGAGATTGAGTTCAACAATGGAAAAAGCTTAGTTCAGGCTGAGTTAGAAGTGCTTCCAATGGTGATGTCAATAGGTTGGAACCCGTTCTATAATAACAAGGAAAAGGCAGCTGAAGTACATATAATGCATAAATTTAAGGAGAACTTCTATGGAGCAATTTTGGACTACGTAGTTTTGGGCTATATAAGACCCGAACTTAATTATACGACAAAAGGTAAGTACAAAATTTGGAATCTGTTTTCTTTAAGTGGTTTGATCCCCATAATTTGGTTTTAGAATCGAATAAATACTAACCCTAAAACAAGAGGCACTTATTGCAGATATAAATTTAGACATAGAGATTGCAAAGGAGGCGCTTTCTAGAGAATCGTATCTGATATTTAAGAATCAACTTTAATTTTACATAGTTGGTTCCCAGTTGATGTCTTCCGTTGGATCCTCAATGTATCATCAAGTGAAGTTTCATTAATTCTCCTAATAACTACTATTCTCAAGTGCCACCTATTGATAAATCTTAATGCACGAATCAATTATAGATATCGTTAAAATTTCGTAATTTTTGATAGCCTACATATAGTATTATATCGAAGCAGCCCTAATTCCGATATGGAAGAATTAACTATTCACAAGATTTTCACTAGAAGGGATATGCAATGATTATGAAGTGATAGAAGAGATGTATTGAAAGCATAACTTTGCATTTATATCATTTCCCAATCTTAATATTTTTGAATCAAAAACCAAGCAATGATGTGACTGGTGTAACATTTTTCGAGATGTTCCATTTAAATTATTGCAAAACTTTGATAAATGTAATGAAAGCAGAATTTACTCTTTGCATCACAGATCAACCATGTAACGTTCATGATAAAAGATAGCTAAATTTACCAGGCCATTTCTTTGCCCCTGAATTTTCGTAAGTGGTACATCTGCATTGAAAATGGTATATTATATCTGTGGCTTAAAGTGACGAAATTACACCGCGTTTGAACAAACTTGGTTTCCAGTATAGGTACATTTATGATAATTACCTGCTATGATATAATGCGGATCCCTCTGGATGATTAGGAATTTGAAAGAAGATTGTAATTCATCATGAGAATAGCTTTTCTTCGATATCGATGACAAAATTAATAGGTTGCTGTTATAAATTGTTTGAGGCTTTCGTCGTAATTGTTGGGGTAGTCAAATTTCCCCTCGTCATTTTCGTCATTAAGTTTTGAGAGAACATCATTATATATTTTTGAATTCTTAAATTTTCCTTCGAAGCTTTTTAAGAATTCAATTAATAATTCATGTGATAAGGAGTACTTCAAGATGTGTTTGAAGAACCAATCACTATTTGTCTCATTAATCACTTTTGAAAATAATTGTACTAGATACTCATCATCATCTTTATTTAATAATCTTTCAAT
Organism: Priceomyces castillae; assembly: GCA_030574375.1. Taxonomy (NCBI): domain Eukaryota; kingdom Fungi; phylum Ascomycota; class Pichiomycetes; order Serinales; family Debaryomycetaceae; genus Priceomyces; species Priceomyces castillae. Next base: position 194,672 of record JAJMEX010000007.1, read on the forward strand.
GTTTAACAACTTAGCATAAATCGGTATAGGTACTGAATGATTTAATTGCATGTAGGATATTATAAGGTCTCTGGCTGTCAAGTATTTTCCGAGAGATATTTCGAGATCTGCCAACTTTGTTACAAGATCATAATTCAGACTTAATCTAGTAGCCCTTTTCAAGATTTCCTTTGTTACCAAGTAATTTTTCACCCCCAATTGGTAATCAGCATACCTTATCCAAAACTTTGAGTAATTTGCTGTGGATATCAAACATCTTTCGTAAGAGAAATTAATATAGTCATTGGAATAATTCAATTCAATGAAGTTAAGGTAATTCTCCCATACTGACAATTCTTGCTTTGAAATTCTTTCATCGCTGAAATAATGAACACTAATTTTCTTCTCAAATTGATATAGCTGGTATACCTTATATTGAGTTGTTATATAAATATCAGTGAATATTTTTTTAAGCTTTAAAGAAGTGGTCTTCAAGTCCTTGTTAACAAAATTAGAGATATCATTCTTAGGTACCAAAAAATGTAAAGTTTTATCATTAATCTGACTGATATGTTTGAACATTAAGTTAAAAAAGAAATCATAGTGATATATTGGAATCTCCAATATTATACGTAACAAAACGAAGTACTTTTTTTCAAGTGTTTCTTGGCCTTGTGAATAACTTTCTATAAAAGAAAGGTATAGTTTGTAAAATTCAAAGGCATGAAAGTGATAACCAATCTTCAGTCTTGCGGATTCAAAAAGAGCAAGAATTTCATCAAAGTTGTCTGAGATCGTATTTATCTTGAAATTGAGATAACTGATCCACAAATCAATAGAGTGACTCAAAAATTTAAAGGCATGTTGGTATACAGCTTCAGCACCGCTGACACTGTCCAATTTTAGGTTCCATTCCGCATACCGTATCCAATAGTTCACTAACAAAGGGAACTTTTCAAGTATATTCTCATACGATGCTGTTAATAGCACAATTGCTGTCTTGGAACTGCTCTTGTGAATACCTTTCTTGTTATTAGATTCAGCTACCTCGACCAAGCGTTCATGTAGTGCAAGCAACGTCGGATTTTTCAATATATCGGTACTTGCAAGTGTCCACTCCTTGTTTTCCAACCCCACAGTCTCTATTACACCTGCTTGAGGTTGTGAAGCTTGATGCATTTTCACTCCTTCACTACCAGAAGGGATTTTGGTGTTTTCATCTTCTTTAGGATGTCTTGATCTGCTGCGCACTGCACTGCTTACATTTTTACTATTCTTATCACTATCTGTCCCCGCTCCCTCAAACTTGGTTGCCGCCATTTTTAACACTTGCCCATATACTATATCATCGCTTCCCTTTCTTGGACAGTATATTTTAGTATACGGTGTAAGACATTTCCGTTGCGACATGGGTAAACTTTATACGACATTAATTGTTATGAGTCGCAAAGTGTCCTCTTGTTCCCCCACTGACTGCAGAACGGGGGTTGGACAAATAATAAAAAGACAAACAATAAAGATTCCCTAAGCCACGATGTTGTGTCAGGGGTTCTACTACAAAGCATTAATTATTGATGTATAGTTCTTGGCCCCTTCATCCTTAGATAAATACTCATGACCATGCCAGTAGATCCCAGATAGGGAAGACAAGAAAAGCGGCTCGTTCGTGTCTTTTATGTTTGTAAGATGAGCACTGCATCGTTCTTTATTGTAAATAGAACTTGCTACCTGGGCTGCTATTTCCTTTCGTACACTACAAATACTGCAAAAGCTTCAGCACTGCAAAGACTGTAAAAGCTGCAAGTGCTGCAAGTGCTGCAATACTCATGTGCGCATAGAATACTTAAGTTCAAAAGGAAGGGGCTAGTATATGTTGCCCCTTCGGTGGCACAAGTCACTGCACGGGGTATGAATCTAGCTAAGGGCTACATCGATTTCCGTGTTTAGTGGAGGGCTATCGTACATTGGTATTGTAATCCCGAGGGTTATCGAAGGTTTAGGATTACGGTTAGATCTCTCTCTGGAAAATTTCAAAACAATACGTAATTACCGCTACACTAAGTGGTGAAATTTTAAGATGTAGAAAGTAAAAAGTGTTGCAAACGATAGTTTCTGGACCCCTACGTGGTAACAAGGGTGTTGAAGCGTAATATGTGAGTTTTCTAGGCCAGCAGGACGAATTTCGGCTTAATGAATATTAGGATTCGCTGATCATCAGTCTTGTAAAACGTCTTGATGCTGTCGATCCAGCCACCACCTTGTTTCGTATAGTGTGCCTTAATGTTCTTAAAGCACGGGTTCGTTTCAGCCGAGATAAAACAATCTTCGCCGTTTCGTAATTATTATATGTGCCCTGGCAACCGCACACCTCCAAACGCACACCTCCAAGCGCAAGTTTGAGGCGCAAACTTTGTCTGCCTCATTGTAAAAACTAAGCCAAACTACTAGTCACCATAGCACAAAACTTGAAGTCTTCGAAGTATCACCCTTGTACCTATAGTTAGCGTGAATAAACGATCTAGATAAAAAGTGAAACGAGATTCGATACCGATAAGACGCAAGATCTGCATCATGAAAAAATCTGGTAGAATAGGGAGTCCCAATGAACTAAGCTTAAGTTTCGGAAATATCAAACAGGCGGCGAAATGCATGACAAGATATTGGTTGCACGATGGTCTACAAGGAGCCGTTGAAATTGGTAAGGAGTGTCTCTAATTGTTTACCTTAGGGATATGGATCTAAAGATAACCCGCGACGGGTAAAACAGGAGTTACTGATACCAGCAGGAACGAAAAGAGTGAACTGGATTATGTCCCCTACTCTTCTTCCCCACAGTGTCTGCACCCTAATCTGACTTCTAGCTCTATACCTTACCAAATGCGGAATTACAGCGCCCCAGAATACTCGTAACTGTTATGTGGATGCAGCTTATGCGGCAACTATCCATCACCAGCTGGGTAGGAAAGTCAACTTGCAGGTGCTCGTACTATGTCTAGGAATTTTTTGAGGTATCCTCGACTTAAAGTGACCTGATTGGCCTGTACCGACTAGGCATCCTCCTTATAAGTGGTGCATCAACAAATATGCATGGTGGTTGCTGCTAAATACAGGCTGCACGTCATCTCTTCTCGTATCTTCCGATTAACATCTCAACATTTCCGAACCAATTTGCTGCACCAGCCCCGATCGAACCAAGCGGCAGGATCAGTATCAGGTCCTCGGCCAATACTACCGGGTATGTTGTGCAGCCCAGGGAAATAATTAGCAAAATTGTGTTGCAAAGTCTGCTTCAGTGACGCTTCGAGAAATCCAAATTTGTTTTACAACCCAAATATTAGCAGCAGACGTTAGAATCTGTTGCATATTTCTTACACTGAATTGGTCTTTGTGTTGTTTTGTGTGTTTCCATCCGGCAAAAGGGTAACGCACTGTGTAAGGTGATACGGTAGTTGCCTTATAACACAGAACTTTTATTATGTGTTTCATAATCTTGGTAAACGCAACAGGCGGCCATCATAGTTTTCTTTTCTTCTCCCCTTGTCGAATTATATTTAAGCAGCCACCGACCCTGAAGTAGTTCATAGGGATATTTTCGCAAGGTGCTTCAGGAGAAACTAGTATCGCTTTATACAAAGAGAGCTGTTATCCAGCAAGCGTTAGTTAATACAACACTTCACCAGAACAAACTTCATACAATCAATGTTCTCATCCCATTATCTATTCAACCAGGACTATTCTATCAATCAGGAGGACAGCCAAACTCAAGTACCCGTTAAGGACTCCATTAACTTGAGCCTTAAGTTCGGTAATTCCCTAGGACCAACTAATACATATTACGGGAACGCATATGGCATAGGGGGTAATGTTTCAATAAATGACAGTATCAGCTCGCTGCCAACTATCAATAGTTACAACAACTCCTACCCAGTTTATTCGGGAGACATTCATCCTGATAGTTCCATGGCTGGCAACGGATCGGTGTCGGCAAGCGTCGCTGCTACTGCTGCTGCCGCTGCTACTGCTGCCGTGGCTGCAGACGTGAATCAGAACGGCGATAGTCCTATCAATACTGTAATGATGTCTAGTTCTTCCAGTTCTAGCCTCGGCTATGGATCATTTGGCCATAATCCATACGGATCATGGAGCCCCACCAGTTACACTCACTTCAACAAGGAGTTTGAACTGGCTGGTATGACGAACCTTGAGACTGACTTCACTTCGCCTTTTTTAATGTTTGAAACAGAGAATGTGTCACAACAGTACACAGATCATCAATTCGAAGTAGATCCTAATTGTCTTATTCAAAGGTATGGATCTCTTCCAGCATTAGATGTGGACCCAAGCTTGTACGAAACTATTCCTAAAAGTTCGTATACCTGTCTGGACGGGTATAAGTCTACGAAAGGCAATGAGTTTAGTTCTTATCCAAGTTCAAGCTCAAGCTCTTCTTTAACATCATCATCAACATCTCCTGTCAATGCTAATTCAGCACCCAGTTCAGGAGAATCGACACCAGACTATCATCAAGACATTCGAACCGCTATTAAATTAGCTACAAACGCTATTAGCAATCCTAATAGTTCATCTTCTACTGCTATAAAGAGGGTTGACAGTGTGTCTGATCAGCTTTTAAAAAGGTTTCATAAACATTCGCTAGCCAAGGTTTTACCGAAAAATTCTTCAATTTCTTGTTCTCATTGCAACAAACATTTTTCTACTTACTTGGAAATCGCAGGCCACACAGATCAACACAAACTTAATAGGGCACATAAATGTCCTATTACTTCTTGTCCATTCAACATTATAGGGTTTGAAAAGAAAGCATTCCTAAGGCATCATACTATCTCTAAGCATTTTAAAAAGGGCTATCTTTTGCCCGAATTCAACGATTATACTCAAGAAATACATTCAATGATTTACAGGTGCAACAAACCGAACTGCGGGAAATGTTTTTACCGCAAAGACTCACTTTCACGCCACATTAAGCTAGTTCATAACAACAAGTCCTCCAAATTCAATAAAAAAATTGAGAAAGACAAAAAGTTCATTAGGATCAGGAAGACAATTGATTTCTAGAACGCTGAAATAGCTCGTCGATACATGATTAATATAGTTCTTTTAGTTTAGTTATAATCACATTGTGATGCTGGTCTCACTATGTATGTAACATTAATACGAATATTTCAGATTCATAGTTCACCGGATCGGTTGATTTTTTTCTCTTCCGTGTTGTACGCGCCTCTTTTGCAGTTCCTAATCTAATCTATAATTTCTCAGCCAGATCAATAGGTGCATAATACCACTTCAGCTTTATTTTTAGGTCGCAAGCGCGGTGATTCGCAACCACTTCTTTGTGAAATAAAACCCCAACCAACCACAATGGCTATTTTGATATGGATCTTATTAATAACTTTCTTCCAAATTAGGATATTGGATGCACGTTCCAATCAACCAAGGGTCTGTTTAAGAGGCACTTACCCTTTCACAGGCTTCGTGATAGAAAATCGCATTGAAGTGAATTCGTTGAACAACGAATATCATCTCGTCTATTGTAATGACAACAAGTTAATCTATGACAAAATTATAGGAGAAAAGATTCCGTGGGCGGAGAAGATTGAACTAGGAAACGATGTGTTAGTCCTTGCCAGACGTAAGTCGTTCTCATTGAGAGACATACCTTTGTTTCTACCGCATACACTTGTTGGAGGTATATTTATCTACGAGGACAAAGAAAACTACACATCAAGCCCCTTGGAGGCTGCAAGTCTAAAACGCCATCTGATAGAAATCAATGCCGAGAGGGGGATCATTTATCGTATCTCTATTCTAGCCACTCCGAGAATAGACAGTAAAAAATTTCAGGTTGCAAGAAATTGGGATCGTTACATTCTGCCATTTGAAAATTATACATATTCATATGACTCTAGACACATGATCAGAGTAAAATATGACTCAATACTTAAAAATATTAACCATTATGTGGGGATGAGTACAGGAAACATTTTGTTGGACATAATTCTCATCTCTAGGATGATTGCCAATGATACGTTCAATAACTTAATAAAACAATTAGATCATTTGATGAGGTATTAACGTTATGTATCTTTCAGAAGTGGGATTATGGACACCTGTCTGCCTCATAGTTCAAGTCCCTAAGTACTTTGCGGATAGATCTCATGTCTTCCTAAGCTTAACGTTGTCTTGTGTCCAAAGTTGGTATCAAAGCCAAAACCACAAATGGAAACATATGATAAATGGCATAAAGAGTTAAGTTTTCGCTCACGATAACATAACAGTTTACTAAAACGTTAATGTCTTTACCTGATCAACCACGAGTTGAATTGCCAGCCCAAGCTCTTTTAGCAAGGTTATCAAATCGCCCGGGTCTTGCTGCTTTCAATGGCTTGATATCTTCGTTTCCGGTTGCTAAAATGTTCATTTCCAACTCTATACCAATCATGGTTCATAGAGAAAAACAGCAGAATAACGAATAGATCTGTTATCAGAGTATAGTCCTTCAGAATTTTTATAGTTAAATGACATTTGAAAATATTCAATTATATGTAGCAAAGATTTTGAAAATCTGCATGTTCAAAATTTGGATCGAAGAAACATGGAATATTTTATTTAATATTAAGTGAAATACTCAAATTATGGAGTGGCATTACGGTACATTAATTGAGTTTTAAATGGCTCGGCCTCTACGTGAAATCTTCCTTTTTTAGTTTAAAGCTCTAGACATCTCTTCGTCCAATTTCACTCACGGTATGTAAATTATGTTCTAACTCTCTCGAGATATTCTGATGCAAATATTTGAAGTATGAAGAGGATTTAGGAGGCACTCGTGACGTTGGAAGTACATATGATTGATTTATTGTGGTTTGAATTCGTCCTCCCTCTTTCTCCTCCTCTTTGATAGCAGGATCATACGATATTTTCCTGTTGTTGTAGCTTCCCAAAACATTTTTCGTGCTTATATTATTTGTATCGGTATCAACCTTTATGCGTGCAATAGTTTTTGACTTCCTCTTACTGCTTAAACCTACTCTTGGTGATCTCTGTAATACACTTGCTGTTCCCTTTGGGTTCAATGGCAATAGGAGAGGATTATCCACTTCTGTCTTAATTGGATTAGAACGTTTTCTCACACAATTGGTTGCATCTCTTTCAAACAGACCAAGGTTATCAACCACATTGATAATTAGTCGGTTATTAGTTAAGTTGAACTGATTATCTACCTTGAGCTTTTTTTCAAGTATTGAGCTTTTATTCTGACTTTCTAAGTAATCTGTGCCTACTAATGTGCCATCATCATCAAAGATTTCTAGTTTATTATTTACTTCGTAAAACCTGAGTTTACCGTCGCTCCACTTTTTGTCCTTCTGGATTACTCTAGTAGAATATAGAATCTGGAACTCGTGAATGATTGAATGCTTGAAGGGATGTTCTTCCATTACCTTTGTTAGTGTTTAATGCAACACATAGACTAAATCGTAAAATTGAAATGTGACGCGCAAACAATACATGTCGACATAAGACTGACTGAACCTAATGAGTACACTTTAATACTATTTACAGAGGTTATTTATATGGTCTACTTATTGTGAGTCATAAAAAGGTATGCCAAGTCCACTTAATAAAGTTCTGGCTTGTTCATCAGTTCTTGCTGTTGTCTTAAAAGTAATATGGAAACCAAACAAATTTGGGAACAACTCTTGGAAGTTTTCGATCTCTGGGAAATACTTCACATCTTCAGGATCCAAACCAAAAGTAATGTTTCCATTTCCGTCACCAGAGGTATTTTTGATACCTTTAAAAGTTCTTATTCTTGGCAATACCAACTCTGTTAAAGTCGTCAAGAACTGAGACATATCCTTTCCTGTTAATTCGGCTTTACTTCCACATGGCTTACCCACTCTACACTTCCATGGTAAGATATTAGACTTGTTATAAAGTTGCTTTGCACGAACATTTGTGATTTGGGAAAGTTGCAATTTGGTAGAAATATTTAACCAACTTTCTTCCAATGCATCTCTGCTATAAGCGTTGAGGCTGATTGAAGTAAGTTCTGGAACATTCTTATTAGTGATTGGTATTATATCTCTAGTTGGGCGACCTGTTCCCTTAGGGCGTTTCAAGTTACGGTACAACTTGTATGGAGAGTCGGTACCCCAAGACCTTCTTTTATTACCAATTACTGTCTCAGCACCATATTCAAAGTTATGAAGTAACAAATCAGACTTCAATGTATTTTCGTAAAACTCAGACACTCTATCTTGTTCTATTTCAGTAGGTCTAAATCCTACTGATGTAATATCATCTTTTGGTAAAAGTAAACTTTTGTAACCAGGCTTTAAAGCCGCCTTTCTGACTTTAACCAAGTGGTGAACAGGCTCGACTGTAGAGTAACCTGTTCTTCTGAGACCGGAACTGATCGAAAACTGACGTGCGAATAGTCTATTCATATCGTGTCAACAGTTTATATGATCTTTCACCTTCATAAAAAAATTTCAAGATATATCAAAGAGTTCTCGTGACCTTTTTTACGCTACTTGCACTAAAACTTACCTTGTAAATTGTCAATAGATTGGTTTATACCTTTAGTTTCGAACATAAGAGAAGTTAAATCTAGTTTCATTTATATATGAGGTTTGGGATTCCCTCTCACTTTGAGCTAGAGGTTGAACCTACTACGAATCCATTGAGCTTAGGCCCTACGCCTATAGAAAGAAAATTCAACGTTAACAATACTCTTAAAGAACTAAACGATGAATGGAACAAGTCAGGTTCAAGAAACCTGTTTCCTCAGCTAAAGCTCCTCAATGATTCAGTTGATCCATATAAAGAAAGTTTACACGAGACAAGAAGAGATCGAATTTCCACTAATAATTCTCTTATAGGAGAATGGTATGACGAGCAAAAGCAGATTACAGATGCAAACATCAAACTTTTAGGAGAAAGTTTTACAGCATCCCTAAGACTTCAAAGTCAGAATGTTGAAACCATAATTAAACAAGAGTTAAAGAGAATCAGAGAAGAGGAAGAAAAACGTAGAAAAGAAGAAGAAGAGTTACGAAAGAAAGCTGAGCAAGAAAGAAAACTAAAGGAGGAGAGAGAAAGGAAACTCAAAGAGGAACAGAGAATAAAAGAGGAAAAGGAGAAGGAAAGAAAATCCAAAGAAGAACAGGAAAGGAAACTTAAAGAACTCCAAGAAAAAGAAATAGCACTCAAACGAAAGAATGAGGAGGAGATGAAACTGAAACTCAAATCTACACTGCAGCAAATTGAAAGGGAATTCCTCAAATACAAGAAGGATATACTGGATATCAAAGAGAATATTGTCAATAAGCTAAATGACGACAAAGAGTTGAAAAAGAACGTCAATCAAATAAAAAGAAAAATCAATCCTAAGTTTGGACAATTATCGAATTCTATGGCCCAACTAACGAAAATTAACAATGAAGTGATCGAACTAATACGATCAGTGGAGTCTGCTAATGATCTTGCATTTAAGTGGATTTTGAACTTTGTTGCAAAAGCAATAATAGATCAGGCTGAGACGGAAGTTATAGTGAAAACAACTGCTGCATTGCCTTTAGCACGCTTGGCATGTAGCCTCTTAGCGACCTTCAAAGACTTCGACTACTTCTTGACTGCTCGTTTTGTTAAGAAATGTCCGTTTATAATTGGTTATACAAGTACAATTGATACAGAGGATGGAAGAATACGAATGGGGTGGAAAAGAAGAGATGGTAAATGGGAAGACGATGTAAAATACGATGAGCGTATTGCAGGTATTTGTACTGTGTGGTCAACTATGACACGTATTACTGATTCACCTCAACATAACAGTTTCTCATATGACTCGTCTTGGAAATTTGTAGCCAGACTATTGAATACAAATCAAGACTTGTTGACTAATACGCACTTTTCGGTAGCGGGAAGTTGGTGGGAAACGTGTGCCAGATTCATGTTAAATAATTATGGAAAACAGGGTATCAAAATTCTCAAAACACTCTCTATTGACTGGCCGGCTTCAGTTTCTGACAAAAAATTCCCTGCAGCTGCTCGACTCTTGATCTTTGGAGAAGAGTGGGCAATGAAAAATGAGATAGATACAATCAAAGATATGGAACCATAGAATATGTACTATTTAACTTTAGATTAAATATATACTAAATAATATTTATAATTACTCGGTATATTCATCCTCGTCGTAATTTTCGTTTTCTGAATCAGAAGCCTCTCCGTAGTTGACTTTTCTAGTGGATCTCTCACTTTTCCTTGATGGAACAGTAGTACAGGATAATCCCTTACTGCTGGATTTTGGTTTCTTGGTAGGTTTAGCTGATTTGGTCCTCACTGCTTGAATTTTCGGTTTCTTGACCTTTTCAGTTGAGATCCCTGATGATGAGGTGGTCTTTCTCTTTGGTGCCCCAAACAATTGCCTTCTAATTCGACCTTTCAATTCAATTTGAATCTTGTCAGGTATAAATACCCTTGTAATAACATTTTGAAGCTCTTTGGTGTTCGAAATAGGGGTATATATATCAGCGGGCAACTTAAGCTTTCCAGGCCAAGTTTGAGTGGGCCATCCTTTTTGATCACTATATTCTCTTATGACCAATTGAGCAAGTTCTGATATTCTATATAAGTTAATAGCTTCTTGAGGTAAACCATCAACCTCATAGATATCTGATGAAATTGTTGCATCTCTGTGTTGCTTTATACGGCTTGCAAAGTAGTATAGCAATGAGATATTTTCAGCCTTTGCTATTAAGCTAACGAAAAAGGATATAAATTTCAAAGCATACGAGTATGCTTGTATCAATTTTCTTTCTTTCTCCAAATCGTCGTCTTTATCATTATCATCAATAAAGAATATGAACTGTTCATGATGTGCAATTATATGAATCAATCTCACTAACGATTTTTCAAAAACAATAGACGATTTCGACTCTGTCCTTTTATATAAGGATTTCAACCATATTTCTGAGCTATTCTTCAAATCTTCAGATTGTTCGGTTGCACTGAAAAAGGTAACTGGCAAAAATCTTTCTGAAATTATTTCGTTATTCAAATTCTTTTGAATACTAGCTAAAAAGCTACTCCTCACATTATGGTTACTATCAATTAATAAGAAAGTCAACCTTCTTATCGTTGTTGGGTGAATCATTTCATTGAATATTGGGCACTTGGCTAACTTGAGTAAGCTCAAGCCTGCTACAAGCCTAATCTTCAGTTTATATACCTCGGGAGTAGGCCAACTCGATGATTTTTTGTTAATAATTTCTCCCCTATTTCCAATAAATGAGACTAGAAGCTTGAAAACTGGTTGTGCCTGTTCCACTAATGCATCTTTCTCTTTCTCACTCTGTGTTTTGCTGTCTTTGTCATATGACTTTAGTTTATTAACTAAAATTCTAATGGCAAGAAGTTTTTCAACCAACGTTGAATGCAAACGATAATTTTGATCTAAATAATCATCGTCAAGCCAACTGCTTTCATCTTTGACTGCATTTTGATCAATATGTCTATTTGTCAAGAATATATCTTTTATTAAAAGAGACGTGATATCACTGGACTTATCCTGTACGGATAATGGATCAAGCAAAAAAATCTCGCTGATTGCAGAAAGATGTGCTGCAAAATTTTTATGATTCAAATCGAGCGGATAAATAGAACTAATAATTTCAGAGCAGTACAATTCCTTTTTCTCACTTAGACCCAACAACTTGACACTATATTTCGCCTCACGTGGTGATCCACTGATTGCTATCGACTTTAACGTTTCTGTGAAAGTCACATCACTAGGAAATAAATCTGAATTTTTCCGAATAAAATGATAAACGGTTTTCAAGTTATGCGACCTTGAATCTGAGGCAGATGATTCATAATCATCCAACAAAAGATCTGTCAAGGCCTTAACGTGGGCTTTGAAAACATCAGGGATTGTGATAGAGATATGCTCAAGTAGTTGATTTGCAGAAGAACTCAAATCACTGTTAGCTTCTTTAGAGCACCTAATTAATTCGATCACGTTAGACTTGTTGTATAACAAAACAGATGCTCTAAACAAAAGTAACTTGAAGGTGTAAACCATATCTGTGCTGGATATTGTACCACGTTCATTATCGAGTTTGAAGTTACTAGCATCACTCAATTTGGTCAAAAGTTCTCTCAAAGAATTTTTAACCGTGTTGTAGTCTGACTCCGGTGAGATACAAATTTTAATCAAGTACAAAAATCTTGGCTTGCCCAACTTGAAGAACCTTTCCAAGCATGCATATGAATTATGGCCATCGGGAAATGATACGCAAATCCATTTAATGATTTTATCCATTTTAACAAGTAAAGATTTTCTGTCGTCATCTTTTGTTCTGTGTTCAGAAGAGATATCTATGTTTTCTTTATCCGCAGACCTTCTGTCGAATTGAGCATATTCTTCTGATGCTTCGATATATGAGCTTAATACTTTAGATACCTGGCCTTCCCTTTTATTTATAGCGAAAAACGATTGTTTGCCCTTGTCGTCTAAACAACTGAATAGTTCTATTAATCTATCCACTCTTCGAATTGAATTACTCTCGGCAACAGGCAAAAGCTTTTCAAAAAAGCACAAATCTACAGCTGCAGTGATATTTCGATCATTGATATATATCAATGATAAAAGCTGGTTTGGAATACCTTGGGAAATGAGCCTTTCGAGTTCTGCACTTTCTTCTTCGTTTGACGCTCCAAAATTTGTAACATGATTGGCAAATTTGGCTTTTGTGTAGTGGTCAAATAAACTTCCAAGCAATTTGATGGCATGATTTCTTATTTCTGAATTCTTTTCCCTGCTCAAATGAAAAATCGTATTCATGATGCTCTTATTGCAAATCTTATTCGTAAAGGAATCAAACGAGATTCTCTCAATAGTTCTACAAGCTGCAAGTCTCACCTTTTCATCCGAGTCTAGTAAGCACTTCTGAGTACAGCTCGCTAAAGAACTACTAACTTCTGAGCTAGTATTAGTGGATGCAACAACTGATGGAACCTGTTCAACCCATTTAATACGAACACTACTTGATATATCAGTCGTTTTCTTAAGCCAATTTGCCCATGTCTCTTTATGGCTAACGAAGAAGTTCACGTTGCTTGTGGATGTGCTCCCAGTGGAAGTAGTACTAATTATATTACCAATTGTTTCGGTAGCCAAGACTCGAATATCTTCATCATCGGCATTTAATTCATCGTCAATTACGCCGATTATAGAGCCCAATAGTTCTGGCACATATTTCCATAACTGAATCGATAACCTATGAATCTTAAGTAAACTGTCAAAGGCCTTTGAGCGATTTACTCTGATCTGAGATGATCCACTATCCCCGTTCACCTCCGGTTTTTCTGTGCTTTCGTATAGCATTTCTGAGAACATTTGTGCTACTTGACGAGACATCCTGTCTTTATTAAGTTCACAGATTTGAATTGAAAAGTTTAACCCTGAGTTTGATATCTTTGCCTTTGGTGCAGCTGCTACAGTTTCAATGCTATTGGTCATAAACTTGTCAAGAATTAATTTCATTACTTTGTTCGGTATCACTTCAGACTCAGATATGATCTCTGTGAGTATATCTGCAGCTAATGGCTCTAGTCTTTTAGGTAAATCTTTAGATGATAATTCATAAAAAGTTTCAAATAACAGCTCTGTCAAGTGCTCTGCATCTGGTAAATCAGAGATAAGTATAACCGATCTTACTTCAGCTAATCTTCTCAAAATATATGATTGTTGCTCGAAGTATGGATTTTCTGGGTCTCCAAGCTTTTTGAATTGTCTGAAGAATGATTTAAAAATAAGTGATAAGTCGCTTGCTGTGAATGGGGCATTTGGAGCGTGAATTCTTAATAGATCAGATATGCAGCAGCACACATACGCCTGAACCCCCATGTTACTGTGTCCCAACAACTTCTTTTCAACTAAATCATTCAGAATGGCTGTAAATGCACTGGCAGATGTTACCTCTTGATCAACCGCAGATAATTCATCACTTAGTGTCTGTAATCTAACAAGAAGTTCTTTTGTTGATATTGGATCTTTTATAGTAGAGACGATGCTCTTGTTAAACTTGAGTCCATTCTCCAGTCTTGATGAAGACCGTGTCATCTTGATGTATATTAAGAGTACCAAATCTATTCGTTCGAATCTATCAGAAATTGATATCTTATAATTAATTACAACGACGCGTCTTTACCGCGAACTGTAAACAAATTAAATTTTATGATCTAAGTGCGAAATAACCATATCGATTCATTTATATAACAATTGACAACAAATAAATATCAAGCTACATAATTGCTGGGAACAAATCCTATCCTGTGACCTGATGGTGAAATTGGTACCATTCCAACCAACCAATTATTCTCACTTCGATCGATCTGGAAATCAAATAGTATTTCGATCTCATCACCCTTCTTAAAGCTAAGATCCCCTGGCTCAACACCATCAAAATCATATTTTGCAATGACCTTCTGTTTATCTTCCATCGGGGACTTAAGAAGTGTCTCGAAAAAAGTATTAAACAGAAGAAGTCTATATGAAATTGATGATGTGTTATCAAAAATATCCAGACGCTTTATCCGTTCTGTTAGCAGACTTGGTTTTACAGTCACGGGAGCTACCTTTATATCATTTTTTGCGGAATTGTAGACTTTACGCAAACTCATATCAGTGAAATCGGTATAGTTAGAAGCTATTGGTCTATCGCTTGATATTGAAGAAACAGAAACGTCAGAAGAAAGCGAGTCAGAGCTTTCATTTGGATGTGAGCTCATTTCATCATCGCTAGAAAGATCGATCGATTCCATATTCAGGTTTGATGCGTATGAACGACCCGTAGGTACTGAGTACGATACATTGCTTCTCTGGCGATTCTCTAAGCTAACGATGTTATTTCTTGGTGGAAGTGGAGGTACATTAATATTTTTCACTGTTTCCGGAACTATGACATCGTCGATATTGATTCTTTTCGTGAAGTTGTAAGTCTCTGATCTGTTTTGACTTGCGTTCTGATACTTCAAGAAACTATCTAAAGGATCTGCCTCGAGGTAGTCATTGAAAATTCCATTAACACGATCTTTGGGTTTAAAGGTGTGAGTTCTTTCTTTGATTTTTCCAGTCATCTTATTCCACACCTTTTCGCCATTAGATGTTTTCTCTTCGCCATCGATATCTGAATTTATCAAATCTGGTTTCTTTTCATGGATAATGGAAATCAATGACTCGGCTTGAAGACGAACGGGGGTGACATTCTTTTTCCACTCTTCAATTATACTTTCATAGGTCAGACCTTCTGGTCCTTTTTCAGTTTTGAATCCATGATACAAAGAATATTCTGCAATTCTTTTAGATATAATTTCATAAGTGTCTAATTGTTTTAGTAATATCAATTTGGTGATATCCTCGACAAATTCGTCCAAAAAGGACATTACATGTGGCAAAATTGACCTCGTCTTTTCATCTAGAGAATTGAATTCCTTTGTTATGTCCGTTAATTTGCTCTGTGATGATGTTAGCTTTTCTTGGTCCTTTGCTTCTAGTAATCCTTTCTTCTTGCCAATGTGATCTATTTGTTTCTGTAGTTTATCCTGTTTATCCTTCTTCTTCCTTCGTATTTTCAACAATTGAAGAACTTGTTTCAAATATTTCACCATCTCCTTGATTTTAAGATTAATGGAATCACTGTGTGATGCCCAATCATCTAGAACCTCCCACTCCAACTTCCTTATAACACTTAAATAGCCTATAAGCTCAGTATTCACACTGCCTATTGAGAAGACCTTCTCCTTTGGATGTATCATCGGGATTTCTTCTTCTGCCTGAATCCTATCAAACTCATGATAGAACTCATCAATGCCTTTAAAATGTAAAGAATCACTTCCGACTAAGTAATTGAAGAGCTTCGCAGTTTTCACATTAGACTCAAATAAATGGATCCAATACTTGCTGGCAAGTCTCGAAGTCTGATTTCCAATGAAACCTAGAGCCTTAATAGTCTTCTTGATATCACCCTGGTATTGGTAAATTAGCTCCTCTTCTACACTATGATCATGCCGTAGCGTTATAGTATCCTTGACATTGGAGCCAAAATGGTTTATATTTTTGCCTATATTGCTTCCTAAGTGGCCAACATTCTCACCAAGGTGAGTTATATTGCCCTTGAGTTTATCTATTACCATAGGTCAAGTCTTCCTCGATGTGGTTAGCATAAACCTGCTTACACTTAGATGAAAGTTGTTTTGAAGTGACATGATGCTTCTCTAGGTACTCTCGGATGTTAGTAAATCCGTGACACAAAATTGAATAGTTGCAAAGCCTGGGCTTTGACTTCAATGACATAATATTTGCTATCTGATAGATGGCAAAAGAGTTAAATGCAATAATTAGGCCATAGTATGCACTTCAATGGGCCTTCCTCTATATGTTCAGAATATCATAGGCCATTACCAGATTATGGAATTATCATAAACCAAATAGTCTTATTTTACTCATAAAACTTTAAGTCAGTGCCCCGAAATTTTGATGAATGGGTAAGTCCTAATTTGCTTCCAAACCACGCATTTATGAACTATACATGGAACTAACATTCACGTCAAATTTTTCGGAATTCAGTATAAGCAAATTAAGAAAATTAAGAGAATTAACTGTTTTCACTTAGTTGGTAAAAATCTAGAAAAATTGACAATATTAAATTTCTAAAGAAAATGTAGCAATTTAATTTTTGATAGCAAATTTATCCAATACTTCCCAAACGACATGATATGCACAGTGTAGATCAATCTAGAGCAATTGAAGAAAATTCAACCTAACACGTATGATTGCCTGCTTGAAGAAAGGTACAGCTGAAAAAAGCCATATTACTCGCAAAGGGAAAGTGGGTTTTCGCGAAGTCATGACTACCCTAAAGAGTACAATACAATTTACGTACATATGCTCATTCCTATCTAGCACTGTACAATGTCGTGCGAGTCATTCTTTCAAATTGTTTAGTGCCTTTCAATCTTGGGGCATGGCATTGGCACAGTAATTGATATGGTAATCATTATCAATTGGTTAGTAGACTCCTCGAGCTATTATCTCATGAATTCACTACCTTGTATTTTGACAGATGCCGAATACGTCATTTCTGCTTTAATAAGCTTAAATAATTTCTTACATCATTGAAAAATTGTGGCATTATAACCTTTCGGGGTAAGCGAAATATAACATGGTCATATCAAAGTCAACTTGGCAAACCAAAAGGCGCCTTAGTAATCTCCATACTTCCATATCGTTCGGCCGGTTGGTTAGGGGCAAATGAGAAACAGCAGTTAAATTGCTTAGAGAGGAGTTGCTGCACCTACTACTATGTGCAGTACGGAATGCATCTGCAGCATCTTCTAACGATATAATCAAGACAGCAACATTCGGAATAGGTCATATAAATAGAGCTACATTCACTTATTAAATCTTGGATAATTCATTATTATAGTATAATTCATTCTTATTGACTTAAATATTCATCATGGTTGATCCACACAAACTATTTTACAAAGGCAACGAACATGACTTCATTATTTTCATTGAAGACACCAAATTGTTAGAGAAATACAGAAAAGCGGACACTACAATTCCATTAATCGACCTTGTATCCATATACAAGGTTTTCACCAATAGACAAGGTGGCGTGGAAGGGGTATTGGATGAACTGTCAAAATCTGAACTTTCTAATGAATTCGGTACTAGCGACGTTGATATGGTAATTAAAAAGATCTTGAAGGATGGCAGTGACAAACATTCATCCTCCTTACAAAGGGGCCACAATTCACATAATGACTCAATTGGGGCTGGTGCCAGTGGAAACTAGATGACATAAACCATATATACAATCAAATAAAAATTAGTCATAAATATTTCGCAATGTATGTGCCATAATTTATGGTTGAAATAATCCAAATATCATATTCCTGACCTTGAGCGGTCGGGCGCTGAAGATCCCAACCTCTAATTCAGATGAATTCAACTCGGATGTAATTTCTTGAGTTATGTCGTGCTCACATGACTCTTTACGACTAATTGTTGCAGAGCCTCCTAGATCAATAGGATAAACAGTTTTAGCAGTTTCTCGTATATCATTTACAGAGTTCAATGCACCACTATTTGAATTGGACAGGGTTTTGGTATCTGTAAAGGATTCACATTCTTTACTCATCTTTTCTAAACTTTTTTGAATAGTACCGCTGAAACTATGAGAATGTCTGAGTGACTTAAATGAACCCATTCTAATAGTTGACCAACTTGAACTCTTTCTAAGAGGCGGTTTCTTATTTTCACTAAAGAGTAAAGGAATGTCTTTATCCCAAACCGATATAAGGTCGTTTTCTGCTGCTATCCTGTCACTCTTCTTAATTATTATGGAAACATCAAAAGTGTTTGAGTCCAGTGGTCCCTTAAAGTAACCAGCATAGTAACTGACATCCAAATCTTCGAGACTTTGGCTATAGAAGTTTAAGAGAATCTTTACTGAGATTGAAGCACCAAAATAGCAGTCCTTCTTGAATTTTTCATATATGGTTCGATTCAACAATGATATATCATACTGTGTCATGCTTTTGGGATAAAACACCAACAGTATTGGGTCCTTTTTTGAAAAGTCCATTTTGTAAGGACCATTCACAAAATTAACTAGGGTGATAAAATTATCAGACCATAGCTGGTGCTCTCTTTGTGTTAAGGCCACTAATAATAATTCATACTGACAGTGCTGATGCTCAAATATAATTTTCATTAAGTAAGGAAAATTTGAATAAAGACCACCTTCAATTTCTTTGAAACTTTTTAAAAATTTGCAACTTGATAAGGCAATAACAAACTTGACAACAAATTTTTTACCTTTTTTGTAGTGAATATCACATAACACAAGATGGCTCTTGAATAGGAAAGATCCAAATGTTGTTGATTTGATGGAATTATTTTCTATCCATACCCCTACTAAAGACCCAATAAATATTGGCTTTCCGAAATATTGCAGACATAGCTTGTACTCATATTCGATCAAGTCAAAGCTCGATATCTCATCAATCTTGTCATTGATATATTTATCCTTGAAGTCCCTTGAATTATCATTGATTTGCTCTAGCTTCAGTTTGATGTCATTTAGGAATATATTCAACATACTCTTATATTCATCATCAATATATTTTAGCATAGACTCTATTATCAACCTGTATTTCCCAATTCGTGATATAGGTCTTTGAACCAAAGAGATAAAAGATAGATCCATATTCCTAGTCACTGGTTGTGTAGCCTCCAAGTAGTTCCCCCATGCCTTCACCCATCTTTTATTTAGGTTTAAATTGTTCATATCATACAAATCATTGTCCTTGACTAACTTCAAAACATCTTCGTAAATGTTACAATATTCTTCATACAAATGGGTATTTATGCCAATATTACCAATCAATTTGGCAAGGGAGAGTGCAATAATTTCAAAATCCTGATTGCTTATTAGCTTAGATTTCATTTCATTGAGTAATCTGGAATGACCATCAACAAGCTCTCTTAAATAATTTCTCATGAATTTCAATGGCTGTGGAGCCTCTGACAACCCCTTAATCATAAGGGGCTCTATATAATAGTTTAAAAGCATAGATATAGCTGAGATATACGTTTTCTCACTATCTAATAATTCTTCTAAAACTTTTTGCAACCTGAACTTTTTGATCGATGACAATTTATCAGCAGGGGAAAATGAAAGATGAGGTATTGGTGAATCTATATCTGAATCGATGAAGGGTGAATGACTGTCTATTGAATGGGGATTCAAAAGGTTTGGAGATAATGAAGAATCTGGGTGATATATGATGATATTTTCTTCCTCCAACTTATCTAACGACTCCTCATTTTCAATAGTAGTCGCTTTGATTACAGGAATATGAGGATATCTATGATGTTTGTAATTGTAGTTCATTTGATACTTCCCAAGAAGCATTAACTTCTCTCCATTCCTTAGAGCAACTTGTGTTTCACTTGATCTTGAATCAAAGCAAGCTTTTTGCCGATGTTTTTCGGTTAGTGTCTGCATATTTAGGCTTTCCAGATGTAAGCTAGAATCTTCGAAGCCTCTATGATGCATAAGTTTACCCATATTTTTACTTCTATCCAGGTTCTGCTCCCGCTTTTTTCCTTCTACCTGGGACGGCCCGTGTATGGCCTTGTCAATCTTTCGCACTTTATCATTAAGCAATTTCTCTCCCATTAATTTGGTACAGTGAGATTGCAGGTGTGACTATCCTTGTGACTATAAGCTAACATTCATGTGGATACAAAAGTTTACTTTGTAGAAGGAAATACAATTCCTTAGACAGAAGTATTTTGCATCCACAAACATGTATGCAACAAAAGTTCAGTGGTTGATAATGACTAATATGCAGTCTCTATATGAATATTTCTATGAAAAGTTTGGTAACGATTGAATAGTTGCTTGTAAACCATGAGTTCAAGAGCAATTAAGAGGTTAGAAAGGCAACGTGCTAATCAGTTAGTGGAAAGCGATGATTTGAACGAGTCATCTCCTGATAGCTCGTATCAGGAGCCTAAGAAGACGTTTAATGCTTTCTCTTTTTTAGATGAGGATAGCGAGGAAGAGGAAATTTCTGAGGAAGAGAAGGAGGTTTTTGAGCAGAAAAGTGATAACAAGAGTTTACTGGTAGCTGAAAATGTAAATCAGGGCCCTAATAAGGGTAAAACAAAGGCAAAATCTAAGCTGAAGAAGAATAAGAAAAACAAAACTAAACAGAAACAGCAACCTGAAAGTGATGCTGAAGATGATAACGATGAAGAATTTGATAGAATTTTGGAAGAAGCAAAGAAATTTGATAGAATCAGCGGTTCTAAAAACAAATCAGTCTCCCAAGACATTCCTAGTGATGTCTATGACTTTGAAGAAGAACTCGATTCAATCTTAGAGCCCTGTAAAAACTATGATTCTAATTTCAAACATTTCACTACTAAAAGATTAAAGCAAAGTTTACCACTTTTGTCAATCAATTCAATAAAGGATTTGGATCCAGATCAAGAATTACGAAACTTATTCGGAAATTTGCCTCAAGAAATCATTGAAGATGCTGACAATAGTACAGCTTTGTCCATTTCACCAGAAGTTTTACAGCAATACAAAAGGTTGGCCAGGTTGACCAGAGGATGGTGTGGAAGAGATCGTCGTGGTGTTCCTGGAACTACCAGGAAGTTATTGTTAACAAAAATCAAAGATGACTGGTTACCTACTGCTCAAAAACCAATGTCGATGGAAGAAATAAAGGGGGAAGATACGGTTCGGTATCTCGAATATAAAGAAGATGACTTAGATTTTTCAGAACTACAACTAAAAATTCAGAAAGAGGTAGATTTGGGAGTAAAGTATTTCAGAATTAACAAGATAAACTCTGTTCAAGAAAAAGTTGCAAATTCTAGGTTTTATGCTTCCGTAGTGATGACTCCTGATCCAGAATCATTAATAGCACTTTTGAAACTGAGCCCATATCATACAGAAACTCTTCTCCAGGTGGCTATGGTATTGATTAGACAAGGCGGTGATAAGGTAGTTAGCCATGCATTAACAGAGAGAGCATTGTTTACATTTGATAGATCTTTTCACAAGAATTTCCATAAACTTTTATCGGAGGAATCAATTGGGCTCATAAGACTCCCATATGAAAGCTTCATGAACAGACAGTTCTATTTATGTTTGTTCAGATACATCACAAACCTTGGTGAACGTTCAACCAATTTCACTGCTTTTTCATACAGTAAACTACTTTTATCACTTTCGCCGGCCGAGGATCCTCTTGGGGTTAGATACTTCATAGATTTCTACGCCATACTAAGTGAACAGTTTGGTTTTCTTGTCAAGTTTACTAGCTCTCCTTTGGTTGCAACATACGACAAATGGCTCACGCCAGGTTTAGCATTTTCCACATCATTGGCATATCTCAATCTTGATAACAAAGAGAAGGCTAAGTCATCTTTGGAATCAGCCTTCCAAAAGTATCCTTATGCTGCATTCAAGTTATTAGAGACTCTTGGATTAACTCAACTGCTTCCTATTACAGAATCTGAAATCGAGGTAACTGATGAAGAACGACTCGCTTCTGAAACCTATTTGGTGCGTGCAGCTCTACTTTGGAAAACCCAGGACCATCGTCTGTTCTTGCATGATCAACTACTTGCTTTATTTACCTCAAAAGCTCAATCTCTGAGAAAGAGTATCAAATCATCCATAGCCAGTTTCTTTGGTGTTCAATCTAATCAGACAAAGAGCGAACAAATTCCTTTCAATTTGATCAGATTTTCCATTCTTTCGGGTGAAAGCAAGATTATGGCAAAAATTCCTAAAGATGTGTGGTCTCATGACGATTTATTTGAATACGACATATTACCACCTAAGGATACAACAACTAGTTATAATGAGTTTACTGGCTTGGACATTTCAAGTAGCGGTACAACAGACTCCTTAATAGATTACGTAGATCAGAATCTCATCGGATCTATCATCCAAGCAAGAACTGAAGAAGATGATTTTGCAGAAATTGTGAGACAACTTCAACTTCAAGAAAATGAGAATGAAGATGCTCCCGAAGCGGAG
The DNA here is from genome assembly GCA_030574375.1 of Priceomyces castillae. Lineage (NCBI taxonomy): Eukaryota > Fungi > Ascomycota > Pichiomycetes > Serinales > Debaryomycetaceae > Priceomyces > Priceomyces castillae. Next base: position 217,312 of record JAJMEX010000007.1, read on the forward strand.
TAAGATAAAATATATCAAAAGTAAATAAGTTCGCGCCATTATAAATAACTTCAATTAATTAGACTTGAAGATTTAACTATTTAAAGTTGTAAAGCAAAATGATAGCTATAGATTTGAAGCTCCATGAGTGGCAATGGCAGTATCAGATATCTACAACTTTTTTAGTTTTTGTGATATTGCCATTAGGGTATTACTTGTATGCAAAATATATCACTTCAAAGCCAAATAAATACAACAAAATAGAAGAACCTGTCAAAGTATCAGTTACTCTTCCTGATGAAGCAAAACCACATTGGAAAGGTAAAAGATTATATCCGCCCAATTTAACTATACGTGTAAATAATGAGCCAACCAAAATACAGAGTTATTGCCCAGCTACTGGACAATTTTTGGGCACGTTTAACGCTACCAGCCCAGAGGAAATGGACAAACAAATAGCTAAAGCTAAGGAAGCTCAAGTAGAGTGGGCAAAGTCTCCTTTTACATTGAGAAGAAAGCTATTACGAACCTTGAGCCGCTATATAATTGATCATCAGGACGATATTGCTCAGGTTGCATGCAGAGATAGTGGTAAGACAAAGATAGATGCGCTGATGGGTGAAATTATGGTTACATTAGAAAAGCTTAAATGGATTACGATGCATGGAGAAAAGGCACTTAGGCTCTCTAAAAGACCAGGACCATCGCATCTCTTGGTGGGATTGTTAAAGAACGGGGAGGTGAGATACGAGCCTTTAGGAGTTGTCGCAGCCTTAATTTCATGGAATTATCCTTTTCACAATTTAATGGGACCAGTAATTGCTTCATTATTTACAGGGAATGCAATTGTTGTAAAATGTTCAGAGCAAGTATTATGGTCATCAAAATGGTTTGTTGACTTAATTAGAACTATATTGAAGCTGCTCAACATAGACCCGAACTTGGTACAGTTGTGTTGTTGTCATCCTGAAGATGCTGACTATTTCACTTCACACGCCGGGATTTCTCATATTACCTTCATTGGATCTGCTTCCGTTGCTCAGAAGGTTGTTCAAAGTGCAGCCAAGCAGTTAACACCATGTGTTGTTGAATTGGGAGGGAAAGATTCTGTAATTGTCTTGGATGATGTTTCAAACATCAAGAATCTTTCCTCCGTAATTATGAGAGGTACATTTCAAAGTGCTGGTCAAAATTGTATTGGAATCGAAAGGGTTATATGTCTTCCAAAATCTTATGAGAAGTTGATTGAAATTTTAGGTGAAAGAGTCAAAACTTTGAGATTAGGATCAGATATCGACCAGTTGGATGAAATTGATACAGGTGCAATGATCTCTAATAATCGTTTCCAACACCTTGAGGGACTTATATCTGATGCTGTGGAAAAAGGTGCTCGGTTAATTTGCGGAGGACATGCTTATCAACACCCTAACTATCCTCAAGGGCATTACTTTGAACCAACCATGATTGTTGATGTTACTCCTGAAATGAGGATCTTCCAAGAAGAGGTATTTGGCCCTGTGTTGACTATGTTGAAAGCTGATGATGTGGAGCATGCCATCAAGCTATCCAACCTGTCAGAATTCGGATTAGGAAATTCGGTATTTGGAAGTAACTTCAACGAGCTCGACTACATAGCTAATAAGCTCGAGAGTGGTAATGTTGCTATAAATGATTTTGCAACATATTACGTAGCTCAACTTCCGTTCGGAGGAGTGAAGAAGTCTGGTTATGGTAAGTTTGGTGGTGAAGAAGGGTTGACTGGTCTTTGTGTTGCCAAATCTGTGGTTATGGATAAACCAATCTTCCGGACACTAGGTGTAGCAACTAGTATTCCTCCACAATTGGACTATCCAATTCAAAATAACAAGTCTGCTTGGAATTTCTTGGATAGTTTGAATAAAGCAGGCTACGATAATAGAATTTGGGAGGTCATAAAAGCTTTCAAAAAATTAGCATCGAATGATAATAAAAAGAAATAGACTACTACATAATATTATTTTACTTTGGTTAACAAGATGAGATTATATTTTATTTAGAATGTCGTAGTAATTCCTCTATAATAAGAGTAAATCTGTCTTCTACTAGAGAATTGAATAACTGATTTAATATGGAAGTTACTTGGCAGCATTAATGTGTAACTCAGGACGAGGGTTGATAGCACCATCAACCACAAGCTTTACGACTTCAGTCTTCTTTTCATTGTATTTGGCCTTGATAGAAGCCAATTCCCTTTCGACTTGGGCATCAGCTTCCTGATCTATAGATGCATTCAATCCAGCATGCTCTTTTTCGTAAGCTTGAAGTTCTGCTTCCTTTTGCTTCTTGTATTCGTCAATTTCTCCTTGAGCATCAGATTTAGCAGTTTTCAAACGGTTTGTTCTGTATTTTCTGGCTTCATTTACTATTTCTGCCGCGTCCTTCTCGGTCTTTAATAACGATTGAATTCCTGAAGACATCTTGCTGCTAATTCTTTATAATTGTTGAAGCCCTTTGGTAAACGTCTCCTTATTTATTACTATTGAGCAGTGGTTTAAGTATTCTTGATTCAACACACGACTCGATTATCCTGCATATACAATTATTTCTACTTTGTTCTATCTAGAAGATAAACTATGGGCTGAATCTTATAGTCATTGATTTACTGTTACATTATATTATACATTATGCTAATTATTCCCAATAGTAACCTTCAGCAATGAACCTCAACATATACTCGTCAACGTGACCAACACCATCTTCAAAGTCCTCGTCATCTACGTTTTCATTACTGACTGCACTGTATGTATCAGGTGTATTCTCCTTTGCAGGAGTATGTGAAGGAGTGGCATTTGCTGTTGCAGAATTGCTTTCTTCATTGAAATCTTCGTTGTCCAAAACAGATTCTTTCATAGCTTCGTTTGCAGCTGCACGATCATCGTCATCTTCTGCTTGTGCCAATACGTTCTCCACGTTGCCTTCTGGTACAAGTGATCTGTCTTCAATATCGTTCGCTATCTGGGAGTCTTTGACCAAGTCTTTCAACGAAAACTTGCCAAAATAGTCTGTGGTGAACTCACCCTCTTGAATAACAACATTGTCCAATTGTCTTTTTTGATTGGCCTTCTTAAGAATGTTCGATTCAATAGTGTACTCAGACACGAATCTGTAAATATGCACATCTCTGATTTGACCAATTCTATGGCATCTATCCTGACATTGTTTATCCATAGCTGGATTCCAATCGGAGTCGTAGAATATGACTGTGTCTGCTCCAGTTAAGTTAATACCTAGTCCACCCGATCTGGTAGATAAGATAAAAACCGGAATTTTATTATCCCTGTTGAATCTTTCTGTAAGCATTTGACGCTCATCAACCTTGGTAGCGCCATCTAGTCTCATATATCTATAACCATGTATGTTTAAAAACTGTTCTAAGACGTCTAACACCTTCGTCATTTGGGTGAAAATCAAAGCTCTGTGTCCTTCAGATGTTAATTGTTGCAATAAAGTCGCCAATCTTTGAAGCTTTCCACAATCATACTGAAGGAGTGACTTATCTGGGAAAGCAATGGAGAGCTTGACTTGTGCTCTGTGAAATGGATTAGAAATTCTGTTTTCCTGGACTTCTTTTTGTATTTTATATTGAGTTGATATTGGAATAAGCTGGTCCTTCATATCCAAAGCAACAACACGAGGAGTTATCACAGAAAACTTTTCGATAGCATCACTCATATTTTCCTCTAGTTCTGGTAAACTGAGAGCAATTTTTTTGTATACATCAGTGATAGTGGTACTTGGAGTCGTCATTGACCTGATCTTGGCAAGTAATGCACTTCCAAAGATAGGTGATCTACCACATCTCAAATCATTAAGGTAGATCAAATGGTCCAATTTTTGCTTTAAATCCAATTGGCTTTGGTATTTAACTGCTTTATAATATCCCAAATAATCAGGCAGTTCAGTGGGGTCATGATTTTTAGAAGAAGTTAAAATACTATCTAACTTATCCCTGTGTCTCTCCAATTCCATGGACTTTAATCTATTTGTTGATTGTGCAACAAAATAATTGATATCTTCAGAATCAGTTATATCCAAATTAAGGATATTGAAATTCACTTGCCTCTTATATTCATCACCACTTAATAATTTTCTTACTACTGAATCGGTATTATTGAAAACGTTGACAACTGACTTGGGCATTGCAAAAGATGTGACTATCGGTCTGACCTCGAATAAATCAGGGTGGTTACAAACTTTTCTGAGTTGCATTAAACAGTTAATAATAGACAAAAAGTTTCCAGATGCAAGAGTTTCTTTAGTTTTTGCTCTTGACATAAAATCATCATATAAGAACCTTTGCCTCTTAGATAATCTGCAATAAATTATATGTTCATATTTTCCAGGCATTTGTTTCTCCACATCCTTTTTGAGTCTTCTCAACAAGAATGGTCTGAGAACTTGATGTAATCTGGAAACCGTATTTCGAGTCTCTTCATCCATCTTTTTGGTTGTGCTATCATTGTCGTCAATGACATCTCCAGTTCCAGCTTGTTCCAAAATCTTGTCCACTGGTCGTCCAAACCAGGTCTGAAAATCATCTAGGTTTGCAAATGCATCAGGCATGGCCTGACTTACTTTTGAAGATGGCATCAAAAAATATAACAAAGACCAAAGTTCGATTAAACTGTTCTGCAAAGGTGTACCTGTCAACAATAATCGGTTTTCAGTATTAAAGTTTAGAAGCGCTCTCCATCTATTAGACCTGAAATTCTTAATGTTGTGAGCCTCATCTAAAATCATGTATCTCCATTTTCTCCTTTTGAAAGACAGATGATCATGAACTACTAACTGATATGATGTTATACAAACATGAAATGCATTTGGTTTATTCCAGCCTTTCCTTTTCTGAGCTCTTTGTTGAGGAGATCCATAATACGTTAACACTTTGAACCCTGGAGCAAATTTCTTGAATTCCATTTCCCAGTTTAGCATCACAGATGTAGGTACCACAATTAAGTGAGGCCCCCATATGTGATGTTCACATGCTAAATATGCCAATAAAGAAATCGTCTGTAATGTTTTACCTAAACCCATTTCATCTGCTAATATTCCATTAGTATTGTTATTATAAAGACTAGCCAACCAGTTGAGACCCTGTTTTTGGTATGGTCTCAATGTTCCTCTAAGCAAGAATGGTACAGGGACATCTTGAACTGTTGCGCCGTTGACCTCTTCCTCATTAAGTGTTCCCTTTTCTTTATTATCGTTTAATGGTGATGTATTAGATTTTGGAGTCTTTGGTTCATCCTCTTCATCGGTAGAAGATATCATTTCGTCAGATTCATCTGCTTCACTTGAGTCATAGCTTTGAGAACCATCATCATCGTCCGGTGTTGCCGTAAACAAGGATGCCAACTCAGAGTGTCTTTTTGATCCGTTTTCTTGTTCTGGAACATGAGGACCATCTTCTGTCTCGGACACACTTGATTCAGAGTCTAGGCTCTCGTCATCACTGTCTGACTCCAATATCGAATTATTTTTATCACCTTCAGATGCTAGGATAATCTCTTTTTCTTCTTCAGTGTACCCTCTGTTGGACGTGACTTCCACTTTCGGAACAGCATTGCCTCCATACAAAGAAGCAAGACCTTGATTCTCATCTATATCATCATCGTCGTCATCTTCATCGTCTTCATCGTCTTCAACTCCTCCTCCTTCTTCTTCTTCTTCATCTTCTTCTTCTTCCTCGCTGGTTCCTGCCGACTCGGTCATAGAAATTTTAGAATCGAGATCTGAGTACTTCTTCTTCAAATCGTCAATAGATAAATCCTTATCCTTCTCATATGAATTATTATTCTCATTGGTATCAGACTTTTCATCTTCAGAAGTGAAATTACTGTCGGATAGTTCACTGTCACTATCACTACCAGCCGGATCAATCTGCGGCGTTCCCGTCTCTGAACTACCTGGTTTCGTTAATTGTGCTTCTAGTAATTGAGTGGAATGTTCAATCATTTGGCTCAAATGCTCTCTGCCTCTTATCTGCTTAAGTTCATCCTCTTTTTGCAACTGCAAGTAACGGTACACTTTAGTTGCTTGAGTCCATCTCTTTTTGACAGCTTGGACTGCAAGTCTGCTGATTCTCTTTAAATTCTGCTCTCTTTCCCTTGATAATCTTTCTTTTTCACCCTTCTTTTTCTTGAAATACAGTTCAATCATCAGAGCTATTTTACGGGCCCTCATCTGATGCAGTCTTCGAATTTGTTGCTTTATCTTGGAGAGACCCATTCCTTGGCTCAACATATGATCATATAATGTTAGGTTATTTGTGCCACTTGGTTGCTTTGGGTTCATGGAGCCATTCAGCCTAAAAGGATCTGAAACTTGTCTCAAATTAGAGGCATGTGGTAATACGAGTTTTCGTCTCTCTATTTTATCTCCATTTAATTCCAAACTTTTGTCAATTGTTATTTTCTTATATATTTTTTTCAATAACTCCTCTTGTTGCTTCATAACCACTTCATATTCTTCTAAAGTATAATTATAATCATTACTTGCGCCCTCATCTATAATAGCTGATTTGTATCTGTAAGTCAAAAAATTATGGAGTTTCTCTGCAATATTTGGCTCTGTAAAAGCACCTTGGGGAGTATTTATCACTTCAAGAGGAAGTGGACCTGATTCGGGCATTGGAGGAGCTTTTCCATCCTTGAATCCATCGGCATCTGTCGCCTCTGGCTGCCAGTTAGGTAAATGGAAAGGATGAGTAACCACATAAGGTGGGATAGTATACTTTATCATTTTTAGTTTATACTTGGTATCCAACTCTTCATCTGATGAAGCCTCTGATTCAACATCTTCGGCTTTGATACCACTACTCAGATTGGGGGGAGACAGTTTTACTTTCGTTTGAGCCTTACTATTTTTATGTTTGTCTTTTGATATTACTTTACGATTCGATGGGACCGGGTTATGCAATTCGTCTATTTTTCTCATAAGGTTTATTTCATTTTCCTTACTAATTTTAATTACCTGATCTTTAAAAGGATATGCTTTATTAACCTTTTCATCTCTCTCTGCAAGAATTTTCTTTTGACGTCTTAACGGCAAGTCCTTAAGTTTCTCATTCTCTTCTTCGTCTTTGGCATACCAAGTAAGTCTATAATCATTCTCTTTTATAAATCCTTCGAATAATTCTGATGATTGTGCAACTGCCTGTGAGAAATCGGATGGATTCCAGTATACCATTGACCTATACTCCTTAAGATGAAAGAGTTCATTAACATGTAAGTTAAACCTTGTTATTACGTCAGCCAATTCCTGGTCTCTTTTTTCTACCTCATTTAGTTTTATTCGTTTACTTTCTTTGCCATCTTCTCCAGTTGAGGACAGAGCGTTTCTCTTTCTGCCTATTTCTTTCACGCCTGTTTTCGCGTTACTAGGCGAAGACCTACTTCCATTTCTTTGTCCTCTTGGTCTTCCCATCACCTTTAAAATACAAATAGGGAGTCAAAAGAGCTTTACACTAACCTGAACAACTAAACGAAGTATTTCTTAATATTTTGGTGAAATATGGTTGAAGTACTATACTTATATACAGGCTGGTTCTGGATGTACGTTAATGTTAAGAACCTTAGAGAAGCAAAGTTAAGAAACAGGAGCAAGGCTGGGATACTTCAAATACTACGAAAGTAAGGTCGAATCTCATAAATCTGGTGGATAATCGTATAATGAGAGAAGAAATATGTAAGTATGCTATCTATAACAAGTCTGATGATCCCCAACACTAAATCACGGTGAAAACCCTCTCAAAAGGGGGAGAGAATTCCATCAGCACGTACATCAAATAGCATTTTTCAACTCGTTGTTAAGCGCAGCAGTTCTTGGGAGAAAAACGGCATACCTTCACGGTTCTATGAATTAATGTAGTCTGAATTTGCTTTAATATAAGTTTCAGCATTTTTAGTGGTATCTTCGTCCTTTGGTAAGAATGAAAGCTCCTCCTCTGCAGTGAAATCAGGTTTAACACGGTAAAAGTAATCAGTTTGAGCATCACCTGAGCCTAATTCCTTTGCTAATCCACCAAATGGGTAAGATCTTGGCATAGCTGGCTTTTCAGGATTTAATTCAAAAAGATATACAACAGCACCAAATCCAAATATGAGAGAGAAAAAGATAGCATTATGCTTCAAAGCAGTTTTATCGGAGACAAAGTTATAATAATCTGGAGACCACATATCATATAAATCGTCGTCGATGTTTAAAGGGTCACCAATATTTCTTCTATTCTGTTGATCATCATACTTAGCATATGGATCTCTCAGTTGTGCTAAAATGGGTTTAGGATTCGGGTAGTCTGCCAATTCTGGATGGTCAGGATCTGTTAAAGTTATGACTTTACCAGTAGCTTGGTCAGTGATAGTAGTCTTAGTTGTTAATGCTCTTCCGAAGGAGCTTGGAAGGCCTCTATGGTTATTTAAGGCCCTTATACCACGGAAACCAAGTCTGGATAGCATAATGATCGTTAATTTGTTGACTTAGCTGTGTTTGAGATTTAGAAAAGTCAATTAAATGAGCTGAATGGCACAGGCCAATAAAATTAATTGAGAATCAAACTGATAATTTTTGTGATTTATAACATATTACGTAATTCAAATTAAATACTGAACATATAATATAATGTTATTCAACTTTCTTCAGCTCTTTAAATTGAAGGATTAGTAGATGGTGTGTGTTCTTAAAAGTGTCTTTATATACCTATGTATTCTGTAAAAGTACAATGTAGTCCGTGCTCTTTGCTTAAAAAATTAAAGATACTCAAAATATAACTCACTTTCGATGCAGTAAACATGGAATTGGTTATGGCATTCGAAACGCTAGTTTCGAAATAACCAAAGTAGTTTCATTACTTGCTTGACTTCTGTGATTTGAAAAGACTGTCGCCCTTAATGGGGCTTTCTTCATCTTCAGCGACATTAGTGAGACCAGCATATCCATCCAAGCTTCCACCCACATACTTAGCCACGTATCCTACTCCAAGGAACAATGGGATGAATGCAAGTAAAACGGTATTGTTGCTAGCAGTCCAATATTCATGAACTGGTGGTGGATTTATGTTGAAATTGTACTTATTATTAAAACCAGATTTCACTTCACTTGTAGTCGTACTAGACTGGAATCTTCTGAAAAGGAGTTTACCACTGTTATTAATACTTCTTGAAATCATTGTTTACCCAAGATATATATGTCTTCACCTCTCTTTCTTTATAAATGCAATAGTGATAAACCTATTTATTATAGTAATAATTCCATTTATCCAAATTTTAATTGGCGATTATTGCACTACTTCATGATTTTTTACTGGATTATCTGCAGGCGGTTTACAGCAAATGTTACTCAATTTGACTGCAAATTTGAGTTTATTGAATCTAACGTAGAAACCCGTTCCTCACCTGGGTATCCTTTTGGTCTAGCGTGTCTCTTAAATGTCTTTATCGTCTCTGGGGAAAAAAGAAATTGGCTTTTTGTATATTTTAGAAACACTCCAAGAGAATAGCCAGACACCATTATATGAAAATGCTAATGACATTAAAACCGAAAGATTAAATCAAGGTAAGCGTACATTTCATAAAGAAGAAATAAGTATCCCTTTCAAAAATATAAAGATTTTGGATCAAGATTCAGAAAGCAAAAGCTCTACAATATCTTGGGTATACCCCCTATATCCTAAAGAGATCACTAAAGTTGGCAGAAACTCTAAAGAATGTAAGTTAGTGTTGAATCATTCAGTAGTGTCTAGAGTACATTGTATTATTTGGTCGGTTATTTTTGATTCGGATACCCCAGCAATAGTGTACATGAAAGATATGTCCCAAAATGGTGTCTATCTTAATGGTTCGTTGGTTGGAAAAAGAAATATTGTGGTTCTAAAACATAATGACAACTTAGAGATTAATCAGGTTTTTAAGGCTGTTTTTATGGCAACAAATCCAGTAAAGGAAGATGAAGCATTAATTGACACAGCTGTACCGGAATGGGAAATTACTAGAAACAAGGTAGGTTTTGGATCATACGGTTCAGTCTATGTTTCTTATAAGAGAGATTGCCCGAAGTGTTATGCAGTTAAGGTTATCAAGAATCTAAATAGCCAGAGTGATCATGAGGAAGAAAAGCATAAGATAAGAAATGAAGTTGATATTTTAGTTTCTGTTAATCATGTATGTATACAAAAATCCTCAAAAATTACAATTTTAATTCTCATTACTAACTTTCGCAGCCAAATATCATAAAACTACATGAAGCATTTATGACAGAAGATACTTTATACATATTTGAAGATCTTATCACAGGTGGTGACTTATTTTCTTATATGACAAGTGGAACTTCTTTGAAACCAAAATCTGAAAGTGAAGCTATAATTATCGTGTTCCAGATTCTCAAGGCCTTAGATTACTTACACAACGAACTTAATATTGTACACAGGGATTTAAAACTAGACAACATATTACTCAAAGAACCTTTTCCGTGTACAAAGGTATATATATGTGATTTTGGGATTGCAAAACGCTTGAATAGGGTGGATTGTCAAAGAGCTTCTACGATTGTAGGAACGGTTGAATACAGTGCACCAGAGATATTCGATATAACAGAATCCAACACAGTAATTCCTATAAAGACACTGATCCATTCCACTCAGCATGGTACTATTCCTAAATCAGACACCATCAAGTCAGAATTAGTTCTATCCCAAGAGAGTCTCAATTTTGGATATGATTTTCTGTGTGATATGTGGTCCTTAGGTGTAATGATACATATCATGATATCCGGCATTTCACCTTTTTACTCAAATGGTTCTGCAGTTAACATCATAAGGAGTGCCAAGGAGGGTGTACTTCACCTAGAAAGACCTTGTTTTAATCTGATAAGTTCATCAGCCAAGAGTTTTATTAGAGAATTAATAAAGGTGAATCCGGGGCATAGATTGGACGTCAAAGGCTGTTTTAAACATCCATGGGTGAAGGGAAATATAATCAAACTAGAGGAAATTTATAGTAAGCTACTTTCTGATAGCTATGATTAGAGTCTGTTCTATAAAGCTAAATGAAACTTTGTGAAGTGTTATGCAGGAAACATCAGATTGATAAAAAAGTGTTTTGTAAATTCATGAATATTTCGTAGTAACAGTAAGTAGGTAGAAAATGTCATATCAATCCTCTTCAAATGGAAGCCGTAGAGGTTTCTCTAGGGGAACATATGGGGCATATAATGGGGCATATAATTCACAAAGAGAAACAAGCTCAAGCTATGGGAATAGAGGTGGCAATAACTACTATAACAGAAATACACCGAATCTGTATCAAAGGAAGCCTTACAATAAAGGCAGTTCATCCAGAGGAAATCACCCTGGGGCATATGGCACTCGACCAAGTTATAGGAACGATTACTCTTCAGACTCACAGTTTCAGTTATGGATGGGTGATTTGGACCCCAAGTGGGATGATAATGCAATTAGAAAGATATGGCTTACTTTTGGTGAAGCACCTACATCCATTAAAATGATGAAGGATAAGTCAGGAGATAAAACAGGTAAACAGCCTTATTGTTTCGTTTCTTTTGCCACACAGAAAGCAGCTGAAACTGCTCTTTTAAAAAATGGTTTGCAAATTCCTGAATCAACTAAAATTTTCAAATTGAATTGGGCCAGTGGCTCATATGGAACCTCTACCACCGGTCATCAAGGAAGTGATGGTTTCAATAAATTGTCAGTAAAACCTGAAAACTCAATTTATGTGGGTGATCTAAGCTCAGATGTATCTGAGCTGCATCTTTTTGAGATTTTTAGTAAGAAATATCCAGGTCAAATCAAGCAGGTTAAGATAATGGTTGATCCAGTTACTGCCAGCTCGAAGAATTTTGGATTTGTTAGATTTTTTAATCTGCTGGTAAAACAAGCAGCGCTCACGGAGATGAATGGTTTTCTAATCAATAACAAGCCGATTAAAGTTGGCGTTACTTCAGGATCTTCGAGTGCTCAAATGGTTGACAAAGATCTAGTAGACAAAATTGAATTATCAGAGTCTTCTAACATTAGTTTAGCCCAAACACAACCGTCATTGAACCAATTCACAGACCCTAAGAATAGCACTCTTCTAATTGATGGGCTCTCTGGTAAGTTTACAGTAGATGAGCTAGCAAATTACTTTTTGGGCTTTGGAGACATTTTGTATTGCCAAATATCAAGAGATATGACCTACGGACATATCCAATTCTATTTGAGAGAGTCAGCAGAGCTTGCTATTCTGATTATGCATGGATCGGTACTAAACGATTGTAATTTAAAGATCACTTGGGGTAAAAGTATCCAAAGTAACGTGAATTTGGTGAAATATGAACCTAATACATCATCAAGTTATACCAAATCGATACAAGCTCCAAAAATTCATGGTTCATTTTTCCCTTTCAACATACGCTACGATGTCTTAGAAAAACAAAACATAGAAGATCTTGCATCTAGATTAACAGATCAAAGTGAACCAATATCAACTAGAAAGTCGAATGACCTTTATGTCGAGCATTACTTACACCAAGAAGAAATTATGAGAAACTCTTTAATTTAAGTATATATTACCTGCATCATTAATCTACATTATTATGATCCTGCTCAGTAAGCCCAGGACAATTATTTAATAAGTCTTTTTCTGTATCGAAAAAAGTGCCACAATACCAACAATAAAGGTGCTCTTCTCTTAAATACAGCAAGAGCTTCATTATATTAACATTATCATCTGAGTCAATATCATCTAAATTAGCTACCACTTTTCCTTCTGTTATTTGCTCAGAATCTTCCCCAAATAAATGTACAATTCGTGGTTTGGTTACTTGGGAATTAACCATGTCTACTACGTAATCTCTCCACAAAGGGTTCACATTGTCTAGATCCTCTTGACCTAAATACTCCTTATCACTATCACCACTAATCTCAAAACAAAGCTTACTTAACTTTTTCAATTCTCGTTTCAAATGAGTCGATTTGACACCATCTAGATGTTTATATCTATACTCTTCAAAATCTACCGGCTTCTTTGACACCTTCAGACGGGCCCCAAGTCCTTCTTTATTCAATTTAACAGTTACAGGTAGAGGATCATGGTCAATATTATCCAGAGATTTCTTGCCCAATGATTCACCAACCTTGAAACCCATTTTCTCCATTATTGAAAGTCCGATTGATTTATCCTTCCTTTCAAAAAGTGAAGTATTTATTTCGTTTCCTAATTCATGGTCATAATGTCTTCTACCCTTCTCTTGATTATCATGTTTTAATTCAAATCTCATATAGTCATCATCACTGTCATTATTTTCATCACTGGCTTGCGAGTCTTTAGTTTCTTGGTCGTCAGGACTCACATTCAAAACATGAAGCGGTAAACTTGGCTTCAGTTTTTTCCTTAGACCTACTACATTGTGTATTCTTCTTCTAGAGAAGTCCAGACCCTCCAGATCATCCAGATCATCGTTATCAAAATCTACTAGCGGTCGCTTGGACATTAATCATTATCAACTCGTAATCACTATGATAAATTGAAGGTCGAAAATATATCAAAATATTTATCGGTAAATATAATTTAAAGAAGCAAGTCGGAACTGTTTAGTCATAATTGCATTCTGATCAGGATTATGCTATCTAAAAAGAAGTCAGATTCTCCTGTTAAATCAGTTCTGGTATCACGGGTTAACTCTTCACAGAGATTATCCCAGTTAGGATCACCAAGTGCATACAATTCAATTCCTGGAACTCCAACTAAATATGTCTCGTCATCGTTGAATCCAGTAAAAAGATCCACTTCAGTAATATCTCAAGGCAATCAAGGTAATGACTTCAAGGGAAATGAGTTTATACCTGTGATAAACAATATAGAGCAATTTGAGAAAACGTTTAGCACATTAACTAATAACATTGCTGCTTTCAATGAGCAAGAATTGACTGAAAACATGGAGTCTTTAATCGAATTGAATAACAAAATAAGGAACTCAATTGGAGATTTACGAGTACATCAGAAATTGGGTAAAAAACTTAACGAATTGAAGAAAGAAGAACATGATTTGGATAATGACGCTAAACGCATATTAAAGGACTTGATATCTTTTAGAAATGAATTAAAGAAGCTACCTAAGCTCCCTACAAAGAGTAAAGAAATAGCCGTAGATAAAGAACTGGATAAGGGCATGGATGTCGAAGAAGTTCTAAAATATGCTCTGAAGTTGGCAAAGTTTACAAAAGCACCACCAACTGTAGCAAATGCATCGTTTCAAATACACCCAAACAATTATATTTGGCCTGCAGAAGATGCTCTAAGAAGAGGAAATCTTGCTTTAAGCTCAATCAATGATGTTGAAATATTGCGTAGAGAATTGGGTGATGATGCTTCATTTAGTTTGGATCAAAGTATTCCAACAACAAATGACCAAGAAATTAATGAGAGTTCACAATCTCCAAGTAGAGATACAAAAACAGAATCATATGATGCCGCCTCCAATAGTGTGGCCAAGGAACAGCATCAACAGGAGGCTTTTGATATTGATCTCTTTGATCCTGATGAAGAAGAATCCGATTAACCAACTTATGTACATTTATAAAAAGACCAGTCTCAGTAGTATGGACATATGAAATTCGTTACATATATGTAATTAAATACAGTATTTAGGCGTCAGATTGTTTACCAAACAATTTGTTTGGATGTTCAAAGGAACTTTTTGCGTATTCAGCACCCAAAATCCAATCTAATTCAAGTTGCTTTGAGTAGGGCAGTCCTGAATCTAAGTGGTCTTTGACTAAATCAGCAAGACCTTTAATAAATACCTCATTTCCGTTAAGTGATTCAGCTCTCTTTACTTTATGAGGATTATCCAATTCTTCCATTAACTCTATATCAAGTTCATGCAAGGTCTCGATATGATCTGAGGTAAAAGCTACTGGCACTAGAATAATACCTTTCACATTTTCTTTCTTCTCAAGCTTTCCCACAATTTTGGCAGTCTGGCCACCCAACCAAGGCCTTGGACCAACTTGTGATTGCCACACCAAACGGTAAGGATTGCTGAAATTCAACTTTTCCATAATTGCATAAACAGTAGCCGCAACTTCGGCAGGGTATGAATCACCTCTATTTACAATCTCCATAGGCAAGGAGTGAGCAGAGAATAAGATCGAAACATCTTTCCTATATTGCTCTGGAAACTCAGAAAGTTTGTCATTGATATGGGAACAAAATGCATTAACTAAACCATGATTCTTTGGCCAACGATCAATAAATGACCACTCAATAGACCTTTCTTTATCTAAATTGATAGTCTGTCTGTAAAGCTCATTTATTGATGAGCCCGAAGTTGAATATGAGAATTGTGGATATTGAGAGAAAGCAACAGCTCTCGTCACACCATCTTTCAACATTTGCTCGAGGGTAGTATCTGTTAAGGGATTGGCATATCGAAATGCCACATACGGTTTGTGCGGAGCAGTATTTGGGCTAGTTTCATCTAGTATTTTACATACTCTTTCACATTGATATTCTGACCAGTATTTGATTGGTGACCCACCCCCTATATCCGAATAACTCTTTTCAATAGTAGGTGTACGTCTCTTAGCAATAATCTTTGCCAAAAAGTTCTGAAATGGTCCTAATGGTATTAAATCTGCATCAGAAAAGAGTCGGAACAAAAAATCATACGTTTCTTTCACAGTAGATGGTCCACCCATGTTCATGAAAACAATTCCGGTAGGGTTTCTCTTATGTCCCGAGACCGTCGAGTTATACCGAAGAAATGCCAGTCTGGCACCATTGTGATATCCTATTCTTATCTTGCTGAACATGTTTCAGTGAGCAACTTTAAACTTAGATGGCAATCTCATCTTGGAGAAACATATAGTAAACTAAGTTATGTTACACAAAATTGCAGATCAGCTGCGCGCCTGTGAAAAGCAACCGATTACAAATTTACTATTACTAGAACATATATTGTAGACTCTAAACGAGTTAGCTGTCCTTCTTATCAGCATCATTCTCAAGGTACTCAGCCTTTGTTGAATAATATATTTCAGAAATTTCATTCTTGAAGTTATTATAGGCGTCCTTGAGACCCAATTCATCATCTCTTTCCACAAATGACTTCCAGGCTTCACTTAATTCCTTCACGTAAGATTCGAGTTCCACCTTATCAAGCGATTGCAATTCTTCAACTGAAGGAATACCCAAAGGAGGAGGAACATCGGATTCACTCTCAAACAACATGTTTATGGCCTTTTTTACTTTTAAATTTTCTTCTTTGGTTAATTTCTTGGATTTTGCAGTTTCTTTTGCCTTGTATGAATCCTGATAATTTCTTAAGAAGTTTATGACCGTTTTACTGAAAGGTCCCATAAAGATTATATAGGTAATGAAAACTGCAATTATCAAGTAGAAGTTAACAACGGACCATGCATACATAGATTTCGAGAAATCCAAGATAATGAATGGCTGGACAACAAATCCAAATGCAAGTTGCGTGGTAAAGTATGAAACTATGTCGTAATACTTCTTTGATGGTTTTGGGGTGATTCCATCCTTTTCCAAGAAAATAGGCCTGAAGTTACGCCTGTAAATTTTACCTAATGATTGTAGAAGGGCACCCATTACAAATACCATGTAGTAACCTGGCCTTGTACCATGCCAAAGGGCACTGGTGACAAATGTGAACAAAGTACTCTTGAATCCCGGCTTCTTATTGGGTTTAGCAACTCTGGTGTATACATAATATTTGAGCCATTTATTCGTATTCATATTCCATGCCTCTAAACAGACATGAACATTTTGTCCAGTTTCAAACGCATAAGGATCAATGTTTTGAACAGCATTCCATCTGAAACTCTCTTTTTCCTCATCATAACCATTATATCCAATTCCTCCTAAAATGCAAGCACCTTCTGCAATAAGCCATATCGTGTAGTACTTAAGTCTGTATGAGAATCCCAAAGCCCAAAAGTAAAAGATACGGAATATGAATCCGTGCTCATCTTTAAGATGACCATCAAGCACATAGTCCACGCTTACATATTTGGGAGCTTGCATCATCAAAAATGCCCAAAAGAAACCCTGACCAGTCTTTTTCAAGGAAGGTATGAGACTTCTTGGTATTTTTCTCTTTCTCTTTCCTGGCCTCTTGGATTCGGGAACATCATCAAATAGAGTTGAATGAATGAACTTATCATATACTGAATAATCAAAGGCTGGACCAGTGAGTAAAGATGCATAGTAGAAAACGTAACCTAAGAATGGGATTATATTAGGATGTTTCTTAATAACTCTTTCTCTCAAGTAAGGAGACAACTTCTCCTGCGGTTGTCTCGCATCGTGAATACTCCAACCAAATGCACTCAATTTCATCACAAGGACCATTTGAGCCCCTAAGATGTCCACTTTTTCGGGGTCATAAACATTAAAAAACTGTGCATGAACATGATCATAGAATAGATGCCCCATCAAAAATAGAAAATTGACCCATGGCATAGCAGAAGTATTCAAATATCTTGTTATAAAATAGCTCCCAAGAGAGGAAATAAGCAATGTACGGAGACCCGAATGCAATTGAAGGATGAAATAAATGTAAAACGACGAAACTGAAAGAATATAAACATTCTTCAACGTATAACGATGATCGGGAAGCCTTTTAAAAATGCCATTAAAAGGGAATGAAAGCAAGGCACATATGACTATCTTCAAATTGGCTTCATCAAGACCAATTCGATCCAGTAGCTGGGATATACCATCCTGGATATACTCCACTAACATCGTTGTGACCACAAACACTTGTAATAGATAACAAACTAGGGGAGCAAAAGAACTACATTTTATATACATACACGTGACAAATAAATTTATATTTATGTTCATTAGGTACAGGCTCAGCGCATCGAATCTTTATCTATTGTCTGGCCAGAATCATTTTATAACCGTCCTCAAGAGCTTGCGAAATAGCTTCGTTTTTATATGGAATATCACCAAGAACGAATGCTATATCATTCCATTGTGATTCCGACAGAGCCTTTGATAATCTTACCAACAATTTTTCAGATAATTGCTTTTGCTGCTTTTCTTTATCGATGAACGATACTAAGAATTTAATAATACGTTTCATGGCATCTTTACTTAAGTTCTCATCACTAGATAAACCACTGAAGATGTCGATGAATCCATTGTAGATAGCATTATCCTTTGTAGCCAATTCCGCAAAGAATAACCTACACATGTCACTAATACCTTGGTCTGGGTTTTCTAAGCACTTTGCCATAGATGATAGTTGACCTTTAACTTTAACTTGACCAGCGAGAATCAAGAACGTAACAGTCATGAGACAAGTTCTTTGAACCATAATATTGTCATCTGTAAGTCTACCATATAGGTAATCAGTGCTTTCATCAACAAGATTATTGAAACAGACTGCCATATCTCCTAAACCTAACACACAGTTGCAACGAACAATTGGATCAGGAGAACGTTGCATGATGACGAGCAAAAGTTGCAAATTCTCCTCACAATATATGGATGATACACACATGAGCTTGACCATGCACAATACAGCAGATCGCTGGAGAACATCATTATCGTAATCATTATTGTTGGAACATATTTCTTTAACAAGACGCCCAAACTTCCCCAACAACGAATTCTTGCCATAAAGAAGTTCACGTTCTTTAACTTGAATGACAGCATCAGTAAAGTCATCCTCCGAAGTTCCACCTATCATCTCCAATTCATTATCATTAGTGTTTTCATCATCCTCTTTTCTTTTCTTATTTTCTGGATCATTCTTTTTCTTCTTGAACTCAGTTTCTAATTTCTCCAAGTAGACGATAGTTTTGACTGCAACATGGCCAACAATGAATAAAAGTTGTGAAAGTGCAATTGTCTTTGATTGATCACTACGCGTGTTTTTGAAAGTCAAATTAGATTTTTCTATGATGATTTTAGAGCAAACCTCATCTGGGTTAGTTGATATTTCGAAAATTGCAGATATCGCTTGTTCAGCAACTCCGTACCATTCAGGGCTCTCATCATAACTTATTATAACGTCCTTGAGCTTAGCCGATGCCTCCTCTTCTCTTGAAATTCTGACCGTGCCGGATTGTTGATTTGCTGATACATGTGGTACAATTCGTTGCAATGCAAGACATGTGTATCTCGCCAAAATTAGGTCGTTAGAACCTGTTTCTCCTAAACCCACTTTCAAAAGCAAGTCTAAACCTTTACTTGGAATTTGATTATCTGCTAAGGCAAACATTCCCAATATTATAATGGCACCTCTGCGTGTTTTTCTTACTTGATTAGGAGTTTCAGGTTCTATGGAAGAAGCATCCTCATAGTTATAGATATTCCATAAAACACTTATGACATCTTGAGAAATTAATCCGTCATCATACATTAAACACAAAAGCTTTTCCAAGGAAACCAAGTCTGCAACTGATGCCGAATGTGTCAAGCCTATTAAGTTTTTTGCAATATGGGCAGCTTTCTCAAGGGCCAGTGATTCTGAAGGAGCGGTAAGAAATAAATCTTTATAACAGTCAATTAAATGAGATGGTACAGACTTTCCCTCATCTGACGTACCTTTCATCCAGACTAAATGTAACATTTTTCTGATACCTTCCGATGAATTTTGGATCCCATAAGCATCAGATAAAACCAAGAAATCCATGGATTCTAACGCCTCGTTCCTATTCTTGGAGAATAACAATTGAGTAACAATAGTAGTACCTTCTTGAACAGCCTCTATAAAATTAACTGCGTCTTTATAATATGCCACTTGTAACTTGGCCCTGTATAACAAATTTGTATCTGGAACACTAACACCCATAGATGATGTATTAGCATCATTGTTTTCGTCTTGATCATCAATATCATCTTCATTGTTTTCATTCTGAACATCATTTTCATTATCGGAGATAGGACTATCATCCATCAGAATATCAGGATCGGAACCGTTCCCTTCGTCATTGTCAACTTGCATTTTATCACTATCAATATCTTCATCTTGAAAAATATTAGAAGGTTTCTTTTTCTTCTTTGGAGAAAGGGGAAGATATTGAGTTAAAGTGGTCTCTGCTTCGTCTAGACGAGTTTTCCAAAAATCATAGGACAATTGAGAACCATGTGCTGTGTTAAATTGATGTGTTAATACAAGTTTTGACATCAATTTAATAGCATTACGTCTCACTAAAGTACTTCTATCTCCAAGAGATCTAACAGCTTGGATTATTAACTTCTGACGGTGATCACTTACCTTTAAGTTTAAGTTCAAGATTTTACAAACAGCCTGGAAAGCTTTTGCTCTCACATATGGGTTCTGGTCCAAGAATCTCTCTTCAAGTAAACACAAAAGGCCATCAATTTGCAGATCCCCACTATGAAATTCATCCTCATCATTGTCGTCTCCCTTTTTTACAATATCAATAATAATGTTTCCGCATGCCTCAACCACAGATGATCTTAAAGTTTGATTACTGTTATCTAACAAACGAGAAATACAAGATAATTGCTTTAGAATCAACTTAGGATTTAACTCAGATAATCTCACCAAAAACTCAGATATCGCTTTTGGCCCATTACTGTCGTTTGAATTAAACTCGGTTTGAGATATCTCTCTCAAAATTTCTTCTGTCAACATAATGTAATCATATTGATCTGCTAAAATGTGTAAAAGCTCGGCCATATAATTAGATAAGTGAACATAATAAGTTAACCCTTGTATCACATAGTGCTGGACAACACTTGCCTGGCCATGATCTTTAGCAGAAATACTTAAAACCTTGAATATTAATATTTTTATAGATGCAACCTTCATTCTCTCAGGGCTCTCCATTAAATTCATAATTGGTCTCATGAACAATTCAAGAAATAAATCCTTCTCGGAAGAGGTGGTAAATAATTTAGAAAGATCAACTTGTAGTATAGTCGAAATCGATACAAGACAGTCCTCTACCTGTGTACAGTTATTCTTCCATTTACCAGCTGCCTCTGTATTCGTAGTCTGTTTTGATCTACCCGTAGAGCGAATACCGCTATGATCTTCCTTTCCAAGATACTTCAATACAACAAATATCAAATATCCTAGCTTTTCAAGTGTGGTTTTCATAGTATCAATTGAATCAACAAAATCATTCAGGGCTATGACGTTAGCAAACAGTACACCAACAGTATTGAAAGAAGAGCTAACAAGATAAGAAAGCTGACTTTGTTGCTTTGAATCTAGTTCCCTAAATCCATGAGCAAGATCCACTAAGTCACTGAAAGCATCTGCATTATAGTTGATTGATTCTGGATTATGTGCTAATATGTTGGTGACTGATTCAAGCTTGGAGTCAGCATCATCTAACCCAACACTGTAATCTTTGTCAACAGCAAAAGCACTAAAGTATGTTGATAGATTAAAGTCCATACTGGCCTATTCTATTAAGCCTGTTGTATTAAGCCGTAACAGTTCTAAAGTCACTTACAAATATAATTTGAATGTTTATATAATAATTAACAGTCTGTTTACGTTTTATAACTTTCGCGCTACCTAAATATATACAAATAGTTGAGAATTTGAGTATAAGTCGATTTACTCGCATATAGTACAAAAAATTATGGGGGGAAACTATATATCGGATTAGTCCTTTAATTTTGAATAGCCTTTTACAACAGCTTTTTCAGTACCCATTCTTTCATCTTCAATGACACCTAATAAATCCCTGATAGTAATAGAATTACTGGAACGAACTTCTTTATAACGCAAACCATTGTCTCCTCTAGCATAAATAATGGCGCTTTGCTTACTTGTGCTATCATTCTCAGCATTGAAGCGGGTGTCGTCAGCAGTATTTGTTCCAGATGTCATCCATGAGTATTTTTTCTTTGGATTAGATGTTTTCATTGCAGCAGTGGCATTTGCAGCTCTATGTAATGTTTCTTCAGCACCTGCTTTACCTTTACCATTTTGGTCAGTCAAGGCTTCCGTGCCACTTTTCTCAAGACCGAGGGCGATTCGCTTAGCCACTCTTTTCTCCTCCAATTCTTTTTGTTGCACTGCAATATTTCGAAGTTCCCTAGAGAGAGCAGATCTGGGTAAAGATGCAGATTTCTGTCCCTTGCTATTTATAGTTGGAATACCACGCCGACGATGACGGGATAACGTTATCGTTTTAGTTAATATATCGGCAAGCCATGTTTCGCATGATGATGAGATGGATTCAAGCAATTCGTGATCACTGTAAAAATTTTGGACAACACCATTTTCTCTTGCAATTTTACTCATAAAAATAGCCACATGGTAGGGGTTTAAGAACGGAGGATTTCTTGCTACTCTCATTGATTGAATATTCTCACGAGATACATCCGTTCTTCTCGCAAATTGGCTCTGTAATAATAATTCTTCTTCTTGCTGTATATCAACACCTGCGGCCGCAATAGCATCATTCAATTTGGATGGATCATTTGTCTGGTGATCATCTCGTGAGTTGGATAGGTTAGCAGACAGATGTTGTCTATCTATGTTAGCTGTATTCAATCCCTGTATTCCCTGAGCCTGTTGAATTAGCGGGTTCATTCTATTTATGGGTGTAACATTTTTCTCTGTCTTTACTTGCGGTGTTTGTTGGCTCACATCACCTGCAGTTACCTGCAATGGCCTTGATGATGGTCCAAAGGATATGCTCTTAGTGTTTTCTAATGAGGGAGTAGATATCCTAGAACCCTGTGTCTCTTGAAGTGGAGCTGTCACTCCTGGTGACAAACCGGGCGTACCTCCCCTAGATCCATTCGAAGACTTATCAGCATATTTTAAGATGTCCGACTGTAAGTTATCCAAATCGATATCTATATTTTGGCTTTCAATACCCAAATTCTCTCCAGGAATTGAGTTTGAGTTCTGATTGACGTTAATATCAGGAAGACCAGGAATAGAATCACTCAAGAGCTCACGGAGCTGGTCCGAATCACTCACAGGCTCTACTTTTTGTATTTTGTTGGGTACCTCTTCTGCCAGGCCCTCATCATGCTCCCGCTTTTGTGACGGAGTTTTCTTTGATGTCTTACCAGCCATGGCTTTAAAACCCTTTACAGAATATAATTTATTTAGAGTTATGTGATATATCTAATGTTGTCACTCGATACTTAGTCGTGTTCAGACATATAAATCAATACGCAGGATAGTGCACGTGATAGAGATGAGACATAGAGATTTTTCAATGTATAGCTTCATTTACATGTTCTGTTCGCTAAGAAAGAATAGACAATCAACATAAAGTTCATTACATTACAATGTCTACTGCAGATGACATAGTAACATTTGAAGGGTCTCGAAACTTCCGTATGAGGTTAATCCTCTCGACATTGTCGGGAAGATCCATTAAGATAACGAAAATACGGTCTAATGATTTGAATCCAGGTTTGAAGGATTATGAGGTATCTTTTTTAAGACTTTTGGAGGCCGTGACGAATGGAAGTCAGATAGAAATTTCATACACAGGTACGGCTATTAGCTATAGACCAGGAATAGTAGTTGGAGGTGAACTTACGTATGCATGTTCTCCAAGTAAGCCAGTAGGCTATTTTATCGAGCCAATATTGTATTTAGCACCATTTTCTAAGAACAAATTTTCAATTATTTTCAAGGGGTTGACTGGATCAGATAGAACTAAAGATGCGGGTGTTGATGCCATAAAGTGGGGTCTTTTGCCTTTGATGGAAAAGTTTGGTGTGAGAGAAATATCATTACATATATTAAAGAGAGGCTCACCTCCATTAGGTGGAGGTGAGGTACACTTGATGTGTAACACCTTACTTTCTCAGCCATTGACCATCCATGCAATAGATTCACCTAAATTCTCAGCCATAAGAGGTGTCGCGTACTGTACTCGTGTTTCTCCTGCTATTGTTAATAGAATGATCGACTCTGCAAGGAATGTTCTCAGACCAACCGGTGTCGAAGTTAATATTACTGCTGATGCTTCCAGAGGAGAGAGCTCAGGAAAATCACCTGGATTTGGAATTATGCTTACCGCAGAGCTGAAAAAAGGTTGGAGAGTTTTAGCGGAAGGTGTAGGATCTCCTGGTTCTTTACCAGAAGACTTGGGTGAAAGAGTTGCATATGAGCTTTTAGAAGAAATAAGGACTAGTGTGGTAGTTGGAAGAAATCAACTTTTATTAAGCATGATATACATGTCTATAGGAAAGGAAGATGTGGGAAGATTGAAATTGCACAGGAGTCAAGTGGACGAGAGATTGATCTGGCAATTGCGTGACATTGAGAGTGTTTTAGGAGCTAAAGTATACTTGAAAGAAGAAGAAGATATAACATCAGGAAGCTCTGACCTCTTGATTGCATCTGTGAAGGGAATTGGATTCACCAATGCCTCTAAGAAGGTCGTCTAATATTTTATCTTGTATCTATTAAATAGTGTAGCATATTTTAAACCATACTACGGGAGATAGAGTTTTCTATACTTACCATATTTACCAGAATGAACACCATCCTATATAGTGTTGACAAAGATTTTCCACGCTTGTTGCTTGCTGAATCAATTTATCAACCTGTGTTGGAACATCCAAGCCTTTCAATTTTTTAATATCATTACCCGTTAGCTTATCTGTAATTCTCTTAAGAACTAAACCAGCTCTAGCATTTCTAATCTCAAGTTCGTTTTGTTTTATCAATCTAGAGGCCTCTTGTTCGTCAACTTGTCCACGCCTCAATAGCTCAGCCGTGTTGATCTGAGGAACCTTGATGCCCGTAGCTTCCGCAACTGCTTTTGTTGGGAAGTCAAATCCCCAATTAATCAAAGGATCATATGCAAAAGCTTCTAAGATGGCCATTAACGACTCCTTATTATCACGTAACACAGACATAACATGTTCACAAGTGATACGGAAAGATCCTTCAATACCACTGACTTCCATAGCGTAATTTAACATTCTGGTCAATCTAAAAGGAACTTTCTCGGGGTATTTTTCTCTCAAAATTGCTGCTTCAAAACAGTCACCAAAATCTATATGAACCACCTTACCAGTTATTCTATCAAGCATTAAATTAGATGGATGTCTGTCACCTAAACCTAAAATATATCCCACCATCGACATAACAGCCAAAGATCTTGTATATGTTGTACGACGATCAAGCCATGCCTCTGAAGATTTAGATTTAAGCCAAAGAACTTTGTAGAGATCTTGACCTCTAGTGTTATCCAAAGCACCCGTGAAGACTTCAACCTTTTGTAAAAGTGTCAAGCTATCGTAATCTGGAGCCATTTGGAGCATGATTCGATGTTCGATATTCAATAAAATCTTTCTTGATTCACGATACTCTCTAATTAGTACATGGAAAGTATCACTGTTAGGGACCCAGCCCAATAAACCGACCTTAGGCGACAAAGGTATAGCAGGGAATTGTTGAATATCTAAATGCCTCTTGAAGCATTCCGGATCATTGACAAGTAGAGTGTTAACCAAACCAAAGAGTTGCATAACTAAATTATCTTGACGAATATCTTCATGTCCTTTAAGAGCGTATTGATAATCCTTACCATCGCTTCCTTTACATGACAACTTTCTTGGTCGTTGCTTTGATGAAATAACGGAGAAAGTAGGGTCGAATTTAACAATTTTAACAACAGGCTTACCAGCTTGATATGTTCCGGGCACTGCAAGCTCTAAATCAACTGCTTCTTCCAACTTTGGAGAAACATATTGAAGTTCCAAACTTTGCAATTGAGTTAACTGCCTACTAATACGACGGAACACATTGTAATATATATCCCACGCTTGATTTAAGTTTGTAATATCCTTTGTACGACGGAAATTCAAAACCCATTCATACGCATCAGCTAACTCACGCCCAAATGCATTGGTGAAAGAAGATTCTCGATTTGTCTCAGGACCCTTTTGAAGCATTTGATGTAAAGGTTCAAGTACCTCAAACATTTTATCAGTATTACGTTCTCCAAAGAAGAGTCTTGATGCATCTTCCAATCCCTCATACCACTGTTCATGCCATAATACTGCTACCCTGATCAATTCACTACTTACTAATCCAGCCTGATCAACAAGAATTGCAGAGTGCAATCTCATCTTATCTATAATCGACAAAGCTGCTTTCTTACGATTAACAGATTCCGATGTTACAGCCACAGCCAATGGGTAAACCAATGCTTGTGGATGTGCCTTTCCCAAATCTGACAATAAACCAAATAAGGATCTACTGACGATAGGATTAGGTTGATGAATACGAGAAATTAATTGTGGGATAACCTGCAACCAATTATCAATTTTAACCATGTTAAATCCTTCAGTCATAGCTTGAGAAGCTTCTGCAATACCTCCAAATTTGAACCATAATGTCAACAATCTTAAAGTATCCTGTAATGAGTTTGAGTTAAATAATGCAATTGAGTGGAAAAATCCTTTGATGGATGGAATGACATGCCTCTGAACTGCTTCAAGAGGGATCATGTTTTGTTGTATCTTCTTTTCATCATTGGAGGCTATGTCGATTTGTTCGTTTTGTTCCAATATATCGCTTTGCTTCCTCTGAGTGTAAAGTGAGATGACCTCAAAATTAGCAAGTGCCCAATTATGCCATGCCTTATACCATTTATCATCGAAATGGGTTGCCAAAAGGTATGCACCCAAAATAATCTCAGAAGTGTCTGTTCTCCAGTTATGGTTCAAAGCAATTTGCCATTCACCTTGCTTCAAAAAGCATCTCGCTAACAACTTCGTGTAATCTTCGACATGCTTTGGTATACCTGGACCTTCAGAAGGTAATGGTTGCGTGATCAAGTCATTGGGGTTCAATCCTAAATCCTGAGACATTCTGGTTGTGAAATCAACCAAATGACGTAAAGCTTCTTTTTGCTGTCCTTTCTCCCACATATACTTCAACTGGGCATACACAACCTGTGGTGGTGCCCTTGAAGGATTCTCAGGAGAGCCTTCTTCAAGTAGAAAGTTTAATGACTTTTCAGCCAAATTCAACCTGCCTGATTTACGACAAAGATTTGCAAACTTGATCCACATCTCCATATCTTGTTTGGGTTTTATAACCAACGCTCTCACTTTAAGCATTCTTTGCCAAATATCAACATTCTTTTGACATCCAAGTAACCTAGTATTCCAAGTCTTTCTCATTATAGCTCTCTTTTCTGAACCTTGTGGTAGACGCTTGTATTTGATAATTTCTTCTAATTCCGCAAGCATCTGAACTCTGACTACCACACTATAGGCTCTATTGTAACTTTCACTCACCAATGCTGTAATTTCAGTAACCAATAAATCACGGGCTCTTAAGATGTGATTAGAAGCATCCTCAAAATTGTTCCTGTGTAAGCTTAAAATTGCATTAAAGAAAGCCTTATCAGGAGATTCATCCTTCATTACCTCAATACAAGCATCCATTCTATCCCATTGACCTAATCCCCAAGATGCAGCAGCTGCTAATGGAGCAACACCTCTTCTAATTTCACTAGAAGAATTATGCCACTTGCTTTGAGCCAATTCTGACAATTGTTCCCATTCACCTAAGGCATGTAAGCATCTCATCTTACCCATTGTTATCTCCATATTATCGGGTTCATTCTTTTCTCTTTCATTGTAAGCTCTCAATGCATCATCCCACCTTTGTAACTTCTCGTACCAGGTTTCCTTCAATTGAAGATCATGGTGCATTTGTGCGTGCTTCAAAATACCCACAGCAGCATCAGACTGCTGTAATTGATTATTGATGCTGATCAACGACTCGATAGTAGGCGTCGTCGGCTCCTCATAGAACTCTAATTCTTTATAATGTAAAGCTTTAGCATAGGCGTGACATCTTTGGGCATATTGACCTAGCGCGGTTATAGCTATTGGTAAGGACTTATCATCATGTTCCATGAATTCAGCGAGATTAAGTAAAATCTGATGGATTTCAGGTGGATTATTTGGTGAGGAGAGTGCAACACAAAATGCTTCTACCAATTCTTCCTGGTGTTGTGAGTATAATTCATTCCAACAACTTGCAAAACTTGCATTAAACAAATCTTTGGCCAACGGGTTATAGTCAGATGATAAACCAGCACATGCTCTTATAGCATGCGAAGGACTTTGTTTCAATAATTCCTTACTGAGCCTAGCAATCCATTCTTGCCAGTCTTCCTTGGTGTGACGCTGACTAACATCCCATGCAGTTTTTAAAGCTGCTTGGTTAACAGGTAGTTTCTTAGATGGCATATCGACATCAAGAAGACCAAAGTTATTCAGATTAATATCATAGTCTTTATATATGTTCAAATAAGCTGGAAGAGGATCACCATTGAGAAGTTTACTAACAAGTTGCTCAAAAGTAGATGAGTGAATTTTTTGTTCAAGCAATATTTTGTTGATAACAGGTATGAAAACACTAAACTCGGTTCCAAGTTGTAATAGAAGATAGCTTAAAGTGTTCATAGCTGTTGCCTTAAGTTCATCGTTGCTTTGTCTCAAGACACGCAAAATTGGGTGAATAATTCTTGAAGCCATATCATTCAACGAAACATATTTAGAAAGACGACCAATGGTCTCAATGGATGCTCTCCTCAAAACTATAGGACCAACTTCAAACATCTTAGCAATATTGGGTACAATAATATGCACATAATCTTCAATATTGCTTCCAAAAACAACAAGACTTTTCAATACATGCAATGAAGGCTCTCTCTTAACTGATTTATCTTCCTCAAAAACATTTAACAAAAGGGTTAAAATATCTGCCAAATACATTTTGAACTCACCTTCTAATGCTCTAGAAATTGATTGAATGAGATTTATAATAATGACTTGAAGGTTAGACTGGGTATTAACATTGAAAAACTCTTTAATCACATCAAAGATTTCAGTCAAGTAGGGTCTGATATGTTGTTTCACAATTAAAATCAAAGCACCTAGCTGTTGAAAATAAAACTTCAACATTGATGGCTGACAATTATGCATTACATTAATGATACCAGGAATAATCTGGGACAAAAAGTAGACGCACCTCAAACCTAAAGTTTGAAATATATACATGACTGCTTGAATGACCTTATTATGATGAGAAGATAAGGAGGGATCCTTCAAAATCTTCATCAAATTGTTGATTGCAACAGTTGGATAGTACTCATCATTAGAAGGTGACATGCCTTGCATTAACAATGCAACATCAACAGGAGGCGCGTTTTGCTCAGCAGGAATACTTTTGGAGTTGTGTTCAACTTCTCTGTACTTGTATGGATCTAACGCACCCAAAATACCCATTAACCTAACTGTTTCTCTTCTAATACGAGGCGAGGATTCCAGCTTTAATATTCCAACAAGAATACCTAATAATTGTGGATATTCAAGTAATGGTTTAATAACATAACCAGAAGAGCTGGCCAATTGTCCTAATGTATTTAAAGCAGCATCTCTCTTGAACGAAGAACTCTGGTCTTGGAATGTATCAAGAATCAAACTCATAAGCTCAGGAATAAATGGAGTAAGATCAGGACCACCTACAACCGCTAAATCACCCAAACAAGTTATAATACTGGATGACACAGAGGAACTAGAATCCTTGGCTCTGGGTAGTAATGTTTCAACAATTGGTTTCACATATGGTCTTGTTAATTCTTTGGAATTACTTATAAGTAAAGATAGTAACGTTGCACTTTCTTCCTTTTTACGACTTGTTGTCGCATACTCAAGTCTCGATAATAACTCAATCAATGTTTTTCTCAAGGAAGGAACAATATAAGCCGGGTTTATGGATGACAATCTTCCCAATATTCTGATTGCCACTTTTCTAATGCTGAATACTTCATCATTAAGGGCAATAAACAAAAGTTTGACATTGTTTGCTTGCGACAATTGTGGGTCAAAACTACCAGCACCCTCTAAAGAGATCAATCCTTCTAACCGTATCTCTGGAATTGGATCAGTAATAGATATTGAAAGTAATTTATCGAGTACCTCATTCACAGCAACCAATGCATTCACACTAGTTTGATGACATATCGGATCCTTGATGAATATTTGACAAGAAGTAACTGTTGCAGTTTGACGTACTCGAGGGTTATTATGAGACAAGTAGTTTATTGTGCAGTACCTTACGAATTCATTGAGTTGATAATTTTCAAACTCAAAGGATGCTAAAATTTCCAATGCTCTTATCAAAATGGCACTGTCATAAGATTCGTAGTCTGGATTATTAATTGAAATTCCAGTGTCTCTAGAAATCATTAGTTGTCTATATTCGGTTGCAAGAGCTTCGTTCATCTTGATTGTTCCATACGGAGATCCAGGAGGCTGGAATCTCTTGCCTGACAAAACCAAACTCAATAAATTCAATAGCTTGGTATTAATTAAATTCACTAAAGTGGGGATCTTTTCAATAAGGGTGTGAAGAACATCTTCCATGTGTTTAGATAACGAACAATTATTAAACATCATGTCAAGAATATCCCTTTGAAGATGCTTAGTCAAAGCAGGTCCTACTGCAATAGACAATTTTCCAATACAATCAAAAATCGCAGGTTCCGTGTCCTTTCTCGATAGTCTGTGCTTTGAAGAAACATTGATTGGCGGGTCTGATAATAACAGAGTATTAACTTCCGAAGAAAGTCCCTCACGAATATTATCTAAAATGGCGTCAAGGTATGTAGCCATCTGGTTCCCAACACTTAATGCGATTAATCCTATGCTCAAAAATATTGAACTCTTGTCTGCATTAGCAGTCTCATTATGGTGACCTTTCAATTTTTTCAACTGAGACAAATAATAATAAAGGGTCCTATGCAAATACTTTTCAACAAACAACACCGGGTTGACCTTGCAAAGTAAAGGCAATACTTTGGTAAGTTCCTGCTTCACTATAGAGGACTTATGATTTTTGTAAAACATTGTATTTTCATAAATCGTTTCAAATTTAGAAATCACGTATGGATCCATATGGTATTTCACCAATTCTCTATAGACCAACAAAGAACCATGTATGGACTCAATAGAGGTATAAATATAACTTTCTTCGATGTTTTCGAGTGTACTTGACGCAATTGTGATAAAGTTCTTCATCCAATTATGACGTGAATTCACGTCTCTATCATAAATTATCAGCATACATTTACTTAATGTAGTAGCAGCATCTTGTCTAATCACGAGTTTGCTATCCTTCAATGCAAACCATAAATGTTCTAGGATTTGATTTATGTACGCAAATAACAATGTTGGAGCATTATCAGCAAGTGCTGTTACTATAAGTATTGCAGCGTGTCTTCTATTTTCATGTTGTTTGTTATCACCTTGTAACCACTCAATTGCCCTTTTTGCTTCGAAATCAACAAAATCAGCAGTTAATGCACCCCCCGGGGTCGCTAACTTACCAAGGGTATCCGTGGCCTGCTTCATAATCGTTAAATCATTTGATAAAATTAAAGATCCCAAGTAATTGGAAAATCTGGCTGTTTTGGTGGCATTCTCATCCCCAACTCCAGAATCAAAATCTATCAAAGCCTTCAAGGCCGCTATACCTCCTAACTTCTCCGACACTTCTTTCCCATGTAAAAGTTCAAAAATACTCTTGTTTATGTCATTGTTATATCTATTAAACTGCTCAGGAGATAGATCTCTGGCGACAGCAGCTAAGTGTCTCCTTAATTCAAGTGCGTAAGTATTTCTAACTTCCGCTTTATCTGACTTAAGCTCACTAAATATCTGATTGAGTGCAATACCATCTACGACATGTAGCTGAGCCGAAGACATGGTGATCTCCTAATAGATTATATTAGGTTAAGAGATTTATAAGTCCTAATTAGAGATTTGTATGCGTGACCAAAAAGTGTGCGATTATTCAAAATTCAAATTATTTACTTTATTCTATTAGCATACTACTTAAGGAACAGAGAATAAAGAGAAGTTTCTAACGATATTAGGGCCATATTCATCATAATCAGCTTTCGTGTAACAGTAACTTTTGAATTCAGAAGTTTGGGCCAACAATGATCCTCCAAACCAGACAGCATTACGTTGTCTCTTATGAGAAATGACTTGCACATCAACACCAGTACTCTTGACGTGACTCAATCTTTCACTAAGTTCAATTCTCTCGTTGACTAAAGTTTTCAAGTCCCTTTGCAATCTTCTTCCAAAATCTTTAAACATTGTTGAACCACCAGAAAGAACGATATTTTTGTAGAGTTTTTTACGGACATCAATTGGAGAACCCTGTATAACCAAATCAACAACAGTTGGTAATGGGGTCAAGTAATCGGAAGAGTATATTTCAGGGTTAAAAAACATCTCTGGGGCCAAAAACCTTTCATAACCAATATCAACAGTTTTCTTTTTGTCAGCGGTTTCTACTATGTACTGAGCAAACTTTTCTTGAGGATATTGGTCAAATTTTTTGAATTCTTTGACCATATCAGGACAAACATAACAGAATTGCTGCTTGATCTTCTCAGCAGTTTGTAATGAAGTGTCGGCTTCTCCTCTGTCTCTTAAAAATGACTGAATAAATGTAGTTATATCTCTACCAGCCAATGGTATGTTTTTAATGGCAGTTCCAATTACATAACCTTCAGCCACTGGAATAACGTGGGTCACACCATCACCGGAATCGATAACAGTACCAGTTAATGATCTATCTTGTACTTTAGAAGAAGTCCAAGATGCAGCAAGTGCCAAAACCGCTTGTACCGCAATATACAAACCAGCACAGTTGAATGATTCAAACATAATTTCTGCTGTGCTCTCTCTATTTTCAGGTGGATTCAAGGGTGGCTCAGTCATTAAGAAGTAATGATCCTCTGGCTCACACCTTAAGTATTTGAAGATAGAATTTTCCCAGAATCTTTCCATATGATCCCAATTTTCGATTTGTCCGTGCTTCACTGGGTATGACAAGTTGTAATTTGGTCCATTAGCTGCATTCAATGCTTCATGGCCGATGTAGAAATCCAAGTCTTCCAAACCTCTCTTTGGAGCTAATGATGAAGACTTAATAGATGATTTGGCACCTTTAACTGACGCAGATGATGTAGCAATTGCTGTTGGAAACACGAAGGATGGAGAGTCGTTACCTGCAAACCCTAACTTCGTTAATCCGGTACCATTGTCCATGACAACGGCGGGTGTACCTAATGTAGCCATGGTGTGATATGTATTATTGTTTTAATCAATCACAGAGGCAACAATTTGATCTTCTGAATTGATGAATTGATTGATACTAACTAAATTTAAAGGAGAATTACTTGGTTATCCTATCCTCGAGATTTCCGGACACGACATATTATCGGGAAATCCTTACACCCATAATTAAAGAGTATACGAGAATGAAGATTTACTAATAGGTATTTGAAATATTGTATTACTAGATATATACATTAATATTCATCTTTAGAACTAATGATGACATCATTGATCTTCAAAATCATTCTTGTTAATTGGGTTGCAAGGAGTAATTGTTGCTTCTTACCAATCAATGGATCAATCACAAAGAGCTCTTTCATGTCATTGGAACCTTTACCTAAAGCGTCAACACCCAAGTAGGATACCCTTTCGTTTATCTGCTTTGATTTAAGAGAAGAAAGAGTTTCGATTGGATCCAAACCAGAGTTTTCAGCCAATGCCATAGGAATGGTATCAAGGGCATTTGCAAAAGCTCTGAAAGCGTATTGATCAATTCCTTTCTGTTTATCAGCTGCCTCACTGACAGCCAATGAGCAAGTAAGTTCAGATGCACCACCACCGTAAACAACTCTACTGTCTCTAATCAAGTTACGGACAACACATATGGAGTCATGAAGTGCTCTGATACCTTCAGCAACAATCATCTCATTGGAACCTCTGACGAAGCAGGTGACTGCTTTAGTGTTAGAGCATTCTTCAACGACCAACATACGGTCTCTTGTGGTACCAAAATCAAGTTCTCTGACAACACCAGCTGTACCGAGTTTATCTGGAGTTAAATCTTCGAATCTAGAGACAATTCTACCATTGGTGGCAATAGCGAGCAATTCTAACTCAGAACCTCCAATCCATCTTATAGCGGCTAGATCATTAGCGAGCAATAAATGGTTAGCTTCATCATCAAAACCCCATTGGCATGCAACAACATTCGCACCTGACTTTTTAACATGGTCTATCATCTCTTGGAATTTCTGTTGTTCATAATCTTGCAAAACCTTGAATTCTTCAACAGTTGAAATGTCTAACTTATGCTTTGTCTTAGGCTTAGGTGGTTCAAATGGACAGGTCAAAATAGCAATCTTAGCATTCTCAATCCTCTTAGGCATTTGAGTGTGTGAAAATTCTTTATCTAACAAGACACCTCTTATCAAGTGACTGTCTTCTGTAGAACCTCCTACTTTTCCTTCCATTTTTATCAACTCGAAATCAACATCTTTCCTTTCAAAATCAGCCACATCCAAAACGGCATTGACAGCCATTTCAGCAAACTTATCATGAGATTTGGATACAATCTTTGAACCCAAGGAAGTCTTAGCAGCCTTCAATAAGTTAGTGTTGGTGGATTCATTTTTTATGTCTATATCATCAGCAACTTCTTCCAATCTTTGTACTGCAATCTTACAAGCCTCATCAAAACCATTTGCGACCTTGATTGGGTGAATACCCTTCTCAAGAAGCTCCAAGGCTTGATCCAACAATGAACTAGCCAAAACAACCACTCCTGTAGTTCCATCTCCAATTTCATCATCTTGAGATTTTGATAATTCCACCAAGAGCTTAGCGATCTCATTGTCTAAGTCAATTTGAGAAAGAATCGTTGCACCATCATTGGTAATGGTTATTTCACCATCTTGACTGACCAATATCTTATCCAACCCTCTTGGACCTAATGATGTCTTAACTATAGATGCCACTGCACGAGCAGCGAGTATGTGTGATTTGGTTGCTTCAACACCGTGTTTACGTTGTTTCTTTCCTTGATCTCTCACGATGATAAATGGTCTACCCATTTCATCTTGCGCTACGATAGCGTTTGATAAGTCTGGGATTCCTTGTGGAGCTGCCATTCTATAATTTCGTCTCTATGGTGCCTATAAAAACTTTGTCGCCGTTATATTGATTAATATTTTCTTCCTTTCGTGCCTCTGGACCTAACCTGTAAAAGTACCATGATTATGTAATCAATCAAAATGGAACCTGGAACCAAACCAAGTAAACAACATTGTAACTCCAACAAAGAATTCCAAATAAGATGATAATCAAAGTATGATCAATAAACATGTCTTATAGCTCAAATGACATAGTACTTGTTTCTGGTCAAGTGAATTGTTTAAATATGCTGTATTCAATCCGAAGGCTACATTTATAGAAATAACGCGTACTTTGAGGCACTT
The DNA here is from genome assembly GCA_030574375.1 of Priceomyces castillae. Lineage (NCBI taxonomy): Eukaryota > Fungi > Ascomycota > Pichiomycetes > Serinales > Debaryomycetaceae > Priceomyces > Priceomyces castillae. The sequence continues at coordinate 252,668 of JAJMEX010000007.1, forward strand.
AAAAAAACTGCATCAGGCTATGACTTATACCAGAGAGAGCTAAGGTCTGATATAGGAGAGCTATACAATTCAAAGCCATGGTTTATGTTGTGGGAAAATATGGGATCGTTCTAAAGATCAGATAATAAAAAACAGCCGCACGAGATTCTCATCGTACATATTTTTTTTTTTTACATTTTGAAAATTTCTTTCTTATAGCAGATATCTTACCAGTTAGGTGGTGTAATTTAAAATGGCTGACGAGTTTGACGTTGATAATGCTAGTTTGGAGCAGTTGAGAGATATTTTGATTAACAAATCTGGTAACGTGCAGCTTGCTAACAGATTTAGGGCGTTGTTTAACTTAAAATCTATTGGTTCTGACTCTACCGATGAAGATGAAGTTCACAAGGCTATCGACTATATTGCAGCATGTTTTGAGGACGATTCTGAGTTATTGAAACACGAAGTCGCATATGTTCTCGGACAAACTAAGAAGTTATACGCTGCTCCTCATTTGAGAGATGTTCTTACTTCTAAGACTCAACAGTGCATGGTTAGACACGAAGCTGCGGAAGCTTTAGGTGCTTTAGGTGACAAAGATTCATTACCTTTGTTGGAGGATTACTTTAAGAATGATCCTGAAATAGAGATAAGACAAACATGCGAGTTAGCAATCGATAGAATCAAATGGGAAAGCTCAGAAAAGTCCAAGACTGAACAGATAGAGCCTTCTTTGTACAGCTCTATTGACCCTGCTCCTCCTATGGCAACTGATAAAGAGAGTAACGTTGAAAAGTTGAAAAAGATTTTAAATGACCAGAACGTGTCTTTGTTCGAAAGATATAGGGCTATGTTCAGATTAAGAGACATAGGGAGCGATGAGGCATGTTTGGCCTTAGCATCTGGATTCGATGACACTTCAGCTTTATTCAGACATGAAATTGCCTACGTTTTTGGACAATTATGCAACCCTGTTACGGTCCCTTCTTTGATAAAGGTGTTAAAGAACGAAAAAGAAGCTGGTATGGTTAGACATGAAGCTGCCGAAGCTTTAGGTTCTATCGCAACTGATGAATGCTTGCCAGTCTTGGAGTCGTTCTTGAATGACAAGGAAGATGTCGTTAGGGATTCTGCTATAGTTGCCCTTGACATGTACAAATACGAAAACTCTAATGAACTTGAATATACCGCTGTTAAAGCCGAATAGCTTCCTTGTATTGTATAGCAAATTATATATGCGTCTAATATAAACTATAAGCTCAAACATTTCTAACCCCAAAAATGTACAAGAAAGGAATAATGCAAATATGGACGATATGACAGATATGCTAGTTGTTTGTTCTGAACCTGTAGCTACAACGAGTACAGGTGTAAAAAACAGTTGCACCTTCATCCGCAGATCTAAGTTGTAAAGTATGATATTGCATTTCTTCGTTACCACATTTAGGACATTTCTCCTTTATAATTGCTCCTTCATCTAAGTCATCTTTTGCTAAGGACGTCTTAACAACAGACCTCTTCATTGCTAAAGCAGATGGGAAGGCATCATCAGCAGACTTTGTTACAACTTTCAAGTCTGTAAATTGCGATGTTGGATATGATTTGGAGCAAACATTACAAGATATGTGCGTACCAGATCTGACAGTGTCTAATAAGTTACCACAGTCATTGCAAAATATAAGGGAACCCACAACAGACATTTATGCTAATTATATTGATTATTATGTATTATGACTTAAGAAGGGCATCTCGAAAAATAAAAAAAATCAATTATATTCAATGTAGATTGAAAAATGACACAAAAGCAAGAACATATTTATGAAGATTATAAGTGCTGGTTTCCTTAACAATTCATTATTTACTTAATTGAACATTAATATGTAGACTGAGATTGTCCTTGGCCACGAATGTACATTGTTGCAGTGTTAAAGAGTAATGTATCGAGAATGAAAAGGCAACGTCAATTTAAGCTAAAGAAAATGTATATTTAATAGAGAATATCTATTTAGATAAATGATTAATATTTTTAATGAGATAAGAAATCTTTCTTACTATTTCTTCTTGGTAAAGATAATATTGGCCATCTTCTGTCGTGTGTCGTATGTCATGAACATATTGGTTACATATTATATAGAATTGCAGATTATTGACAAGTATATCTCTTAACCGTAGAGACCATCTTCCATAGCAGAGGGTATAGCCAGGTCCCCATAAACACCGGACCAGCTTATAGGTTGGATCAACTTCGTATCACTATTAAGTCCTGTAACGTGGATAATTTTAGTAGCTAAAAGTCTTCCATCCTCAAAATTGTCGCCTTCGTAAACAAAAGACACAAGTACTTTGACTTCAAGATTATTCAACTTAGGACCAGTCAATGAATCTGTCAAAGACTTGATGAATGGTGAGTGTCCATATGGTTTTTCATATAATGGGATCTCGTCCTTGGTAATTTTTAATGATTCTAATGAGTTATTCAATAAATCTTGGTTGGTATAGGTCTGGATCAGACCTGCTCTCAATTCTGGCTCTAAGCCGACGTCTGAAGAGTCTAATAAAACCAAGCTTTTCACTTTCAGCAATTCAATGAATGGTATAATGATTTCATCAATATATTTCGAAGTGAACCCTGGTATTATTGGGGAACGTTGTTGAACAAGAGTAAGATTATTCTTTTCATTGTAGTACACTTCAACCGCAGTGGAGACACCAGTTTCTTCCTTCCCTATTTCATAATCAACTGGAGAAGCAAATGGGTACAAGAAACGATCATCTAATGAACCAATTTTTTTAAATTGGAACGTATGAATTAACAAATCAATTGTAAGTTGAGGAACATTTCCAATTGACACAGAGGGGATTATTAGAGTGGAGTCACCTAGATCAGGTATACTCGACAAAGATGGATACCATATATGCTCTTCTTCAATCATTCTACCTCTATTCGTGTTGAAAACCGAAACTACTTAGCTATGAGATTTAGTATATGCGCATATATAAATTTTGATATTTTGCCATCGCTAACTTACACATAATCACCAACCTGAGTCATTTAGAGCACTCATATTATGTAGACTATTAGGAGTCCCAGAACCATTATTACCGGCCCCAATTGTGTTAGGGTGGTGACTGATACCATTATTAGTAGATCCATTGGAGTTCAGATCTTTTCCAAAGCTTGTAGAATGGAATGACAGACTCGAGTTATTGATAATGTTATTGTTTGGTGATGATAAACCAGCATTACCTCCAGAAATAGTATACCACGAACCGAGACTAGTCGAATGATTGATATTGGATCCACTCGTTATGCTATTTCCATTAGTAGAATTATTAAAATTTGTAAGTATGCTTCCTGTCTTGAAATCACTCATATATAGCAAGGATGAATTCATGTTTGGCACATTATTTTTACTTCCCGGAGATTTTAGCAAATTGGATGGGTTAAGGGTTTTCAGTGAATTATTTGATATTGGCGGCATGATCGGCCCAGCTGATACACTAGTACTGCCGAAAAAAGATGTGTTGTTGATGGTGGGGGATAATGGTAACTGGTTCTGGATTGAGTTAAAGGAAGGAAGCTGTTGGTTTTGGTTCTGTATTTGCAGCATCTGATTTGGACCCAAAACATTTGGAGAGAACGTAGAAGATACTAAATTTGGAATTAGATTGTTCTGCAAATTGTTCAAGCTATCAATTGCATGGTTGTCTCCATTAGGTGTACCACCAGCTCCTTTGTATTCGTTATCCATGTCATTTAACAATGGCGATAATGGTATCAAGTTTGAGTTTGCTGTAGGATTCAGGACATTTTGTGCATTATTAGCATTCGCTAACCAGTTAGCGTCTATTGATTTTTGATCTTGCTGTTGAAAAATTGAGTGCTTGCAGTCAATTAGTAGTTGTTTTGTGAATGATCTGAATATTGAAAACTTTTCGTTTTCACTTAAAGATTCATTCTCTAGTACGGATTGTGTGATGAGCTTATTTACATCGGCCCTGAGATTGTTAAGAACCTTTTCTAAGGTACTTTCACTGGGCTTTATCAAATCAGATGGATTATTCTTTCTTTGTTGTCTGTTATCATCTTCCAGTACTTTAGTACCTGTACCCTCATTAAGAGATATCGGTCCTATATGAGGACTTATAGCTTCCGGAGAAGTCAACCCAGTTAAACTATCAAAGATATCTGTAGATGTTGCCTCCTTATTAGTGGAATTGCTTGATCCTATGGATTCGTCAGATTCAATGATAGAATCATGCCTATCGTAAATTTCATGCTCTGAAACCATAGGTAATTCATCTAAAGAGTGATCATGGTGATCATTCACTACCACTAAGGTCCAACATCTACTTCTTAATGAAAAGTTGGCTCTTATCTTAAAGGGACATCGATCGCTCAGTCTTGATTGGTGTATTTTCTTAGGCTTCAAAGCGTTAATAACCTTTTTAGTTTTGCATTTAAAGATGATTTTATTTGAATCTGACCTTTCAATAACAACATTTATCCCTTTCTTTGACAACAAGAGATTCAGTAACCATGGTTTAATTTCTGATTTATTTGTAAAACGTAGCCTCTCAAGCCGGAGATCACTCAAAGACCGTCGTGTTTGGAAATGGGGATCAGACATACGTAGCTTGCATTCCAACTTATGAACATCTAATCAGGGAAGTATATAGGTAATTTTTTTATTTAGCTGCTTTTTCTAGTTGCACAACATGGGCCAGTTTTACTAGCTATTTTCATGCGATACATACTAAAAATTACACATTGATATACACACTTAGAGAAGGATTGATTGCCCTGAACTGAATTTCTACAGAGAAAAGACGTAGAGGAGTATTAGACACTTACGCTTAGAACCCCCTTCTAAGTACTAATCACATTGGCAATATTGTAGTTCATTCCAATTATCTGATATTGATAATTTTAGTATTTTTCAAAATTTAACGTTACCTTTATTGAGCATGTTTCAGCTGGAAAATTGACCAAATAAGCTATTCTCTTGGTTAATCCGAAGAAAAATCCACGAAGAAAATATGCTAGAGTTTACAAAAGATGAAATTACATTCGTTTATAAAACTGTAAAGTTCATTCAGTATGTATATGTACAAGGATGTTAAAGGGAAGGAAATGAAAGGAAATGGATCAAAAAGTCATAATGCTATACGTGATTCCATTACTCTAAAGAGACCTTGGCACCCAAACCTTCTAAAGTAGCTTTGATCTTGTCTGCGTCTTCCTTGGCAACATTTTCCTTCAAAACCTTAGGAGCGGCTTCAACAAACTTCTTGGATTCAACTAATGACAATCCAAGCAAACCCTTAACTTCCTTGATAACCTTTGGCTTAGATTTTGGATCAAAGGACTCTAATTTAATTGAAAATATAGTCTTCTCTTCAACTACTTCCTTAGGTTCTTCTTCAGCTGGGGCAGCGGCAGGAGCAGCGGCAGGAGCAGCAGCTGGCATTGCAATATCAGAGATGTTCAATCTCTCCTTCAACTCATTAACCAATGCGGAGGTTTCCAACAAGGTTAAAGTAGAAATCTGGTCAACAATAGCAGAAATTTTTGGATCAACATCTGACTTTGGGGCTGCCGCTTCAGTAGAGTTAAAACGAACGAGTGGCCTCACAGCAAACAATCTGTGGCTCAATCTAACGGCTGGTTTGATGCTTTGACGTATTAATGACATTATAACTTGATTATAGTTCTTGATATTGGTTGTTCAATCAATAATTGAAAATTTTGAGTAACCGCTTTTGAAAATTTTGGTACTGCACGTCCGCCAATTTTCCTTACCTAAGCTACAAGATATCGAATATCATAGTCATATATATTCTTCGAAGGCAGTTATCATTTACAAAATAATACAACATGGCATCGTTCAGATTTTGTGCAGATTGCAACAATATGTTGTACCCGAAGGAGGATAAAGAGAATGCACGTTTACTTTATTCATGCCGTAATTGTGACTACACTGAATTAGCAGAGAATCCAAAGGTTTACAGACATGAGTTAATGACGAATATAGGAGAAACAGCTGGTGTTGTTCAAGATATTGGAAATGACCCTACGTTACCAAGGTCAGATAAAGAGTGCCCACGCTGCTCGAATCATGATTGTGTTTTTTTTCAGTCACAACAAAGAAGGAAAGATACTTCGATGATTCTATTTTACGTTTGTTTGGAATGTAAGAACGTATTCCGATAGAACCAATCTTTGTCATTGATGATAAGAGCTTTCAGTGAAATTTGTACCATAATTTTAGACTGTGTTAGTCAACTATTGAACTATGACTTAAGCATATAGTGAGACATAAAGTTTTGTATTTATATTAGGTATTATAGCCGTACACAATACAAACAGCAAAGAGAAAGAAAGAATAATCGAGCTAAATATAGTAAATATTTCGACGGAAATAGTTATTCTTTTTAAAAATTCGTAGTGAAATGGGTCTATATTGAGCATGTTCCTAAAACTCAGTAAAATACTGAGCATATGGATCTTCACCAACAGAGCCATAGTCCAACTGTTCCTCAGGGTAATGGTCAAAAAGAGAGGTGTCACCTACTCCAGCAGTAATAGGTGGTTCATAAGGAGTTTCTATGTCCTTGGCGAGAAGCTTTTCCCATACAACTTCTAAAAACCAAGGATGATTTCTAATATCTGCAGGACCATTCATCAAATTACCAAGCCTCCTTGTAAGTTCAGCAGTTATTAACTTAGTAAGTAAATCAACAACATCTGCGCTAAAAAAACTTGGATAATGGATTTTTCCAGAAAGAATTTTCTCATATGTCTTCATTGGGGTGGAATCATAAAATGGAGTATATCCGGCCAACATTTCATAGATAAGTACTCCTAGAGACCACCAATCCACGGACTTGTTGTATGGTTTGGACATAATGACCTCTGGAGCAATATAGTCCGGAGTACCACATAAAGTCCAAGTAACAGTGTTCACTTCCTTAGCAAATCCAAAGTCCGTTATTTTGATATGACCATTTCTGTCTAACAATATGTTTTCTGGTTTCAAGTCTCGATAAATGATGTCATGGCTATGCAAATATTCAATGGCAAGAGTCACCTCAGCAGCATAGAATTTTGCAACCGGATTAGGAAATCTATGTGACTTTCTTAATAAGCTGAAAAGCTCACCACCTTCAATATAATCCATAACCATAAACAAGTTCTTTGCGTCTTGATAGGTACCCCACATTCTAATCAAGAATGGGTGTTCAACCAATTTCAACATTCTACGCTCATCATTAGTATGTTCCACTTGCCTCATTTTGACAACCTGATGTTTTTTCAAGACTTTAATGGCGTAATATCTACCATTGTGTACAGAGCGAACCAAATGAACTCTACCGAAGGACCCGGTTCCCAAAGTCCTCATAATTTGAAAGTCGGCGAGAGAATACTTACCCTTGGAGACAGTAGATCTCTCTGGCAACAATGATCTTTGGATAGCGTCGTTTGCCCGTTGCTGGCTGATACTGATATCAACAGCCTGCAGATGGGAGGCATCTTCAACTGGAATCTGAGGTTGGTGATTCTGTTGTTGGTGGTCGCCTACTGTTTGCATAGATGCCACGTTATCAAGTAAATCTCTGTTAATCTGAACTGAGTTCCAGTCACTAACGTTCAGTTTCGTTATATGAAGCTTCTTCAAAATGTTAGACATAAAAGATTAGGTCTCAAAGTTGTACAATTATATTAACCACGAACGAATTGAACTAGTTATAGGTATATAGCTTAAGGTAAACTTGTTTGATCAAGAGTCAATTGACTTTTCTTTAATATTCTTAAGTAAGGAGCAATGATTACTCTTACTATCCCGTTTGCTATTAAGGTATCACCCGCTTTGGGATGCACAACTTAGAATTCAACCTATTCGAAAGTTTATCTAGTTCAATTGACAATACTAATATATTTAGCACAATGTCTGTCAAATTGGAAGATAGTATGACAATTGAGTTTCAAAGCAAGGTTAGTGTTTTCGATAATGAACTCTCTATTTGGAATTCTAAACTATGAGTTTAGTAAGTGATCCCCTAGACGGATTCTTACGTAATCACAATCGTAATTTCATTGATAGCATCCGCGTTACTTCCCGTAAAAAGGTGCAGTACCTGATATATTATGGAACGACGAACCCAGTAGATATATGAATTACTGCCTTACATACATGATTTGTTCTGAAATATCGTAAAATAAGCCTGTTTACGTATAATTAACGTTTGAAAGAAATAAATATTCTATTGAACTATCTAATAAATATCAGATGGTGTCCTTCTCATTTTCAATGAAGTCGGAGATAGGTTTCCCATCTGAAATAATTTGCATGGTCTTGGACAGAATATCTTGAAAGGACTTAAACACTGTATATGGGATTCCTTCTCTGTTACAGTACTTAATCAAATCTTTACCATGCTTCGCAAATAACAAGTTTGTTTCTTTTGCAGCAGACAAATCCGAAACACCGTCACCACAGTAAAATAAAGTGGGTGTGTTTGTAGAGTTGTAGTTTTCTCTAGCTAAATATTCTTTGATTGATTTGGACTTGTCATGGCCAAAACCGGATTCTGGATGTTTATACACAATCTCCCACTTACCTGTAGCAGGATCACTCTCAACTTCATTACTGATAATCTCTATTTTTTTAACTGCCTCAGGACCAACTAACTTCTGTAATAAAGCATAGATGATTGGTTTCATACCAGAACTTACAACAACAACAGGAATATTTTGACTTTCACACCATTCATAAAAATCCTTGAAGCCAGGATCTAACTGAACATTCTTTAACAAAAACTCTACACATTCTGGAAATGTGGCATTAATAGATTCTAACATCTTCCTGAAACCATCTCTAAAGGAAACTTTACCATCTAAGATATCATCGTTTACTTCTAATCTTTTTTGTCTCCCGAATCCAAGACTTTCTGTGATAAAATCATTGGAGTCTTGTAAGGTGACAGTACCATCCCAATCAGTAAAAACAATTGCTTTTGGTGTGCTCATGATGGTGTCGTCTTTCTTATTCAGATAGCAGTGATAGAATAGGCTAGTAAATTGTTGATTTATCAAGAGTAACGAATGCAACGTTGGCCGGCTTTATATGCCGGATGTCCTATGTCGCCAAAAATAGCAACTAAGTGGGAACATGTCGTAATGTCGTTGATTGCTTTATAATAGTTTAGATTTAACTACACAGCAAGTAATTACAACGCAAAGATTATCGAAGTGCCATTAGATTACTTGAACATAGCCTAAGATAGATCACCGGAAAAATTTCCTATAAGTCACTGAAATTGAACAAGCTTTAGCGTTGTTACAAACTGTTAGAAACCGACACTCGGAAGTTGAACAGAAACCTCACTTTTTATATTCAATTGTTTTGTAATATTTCGTCATTTATCAAATCTAGAAGGGCTTAGTTAACTAGTTTAGATACTCGATGTTTGAGAACTTGAAGGCCTTCATAAGGCATGGAAAACAAGCTAATGATTTGAAAAATCCACTTGAATTAGGTGCATCTGATGAGACTTTTCAAAAGGATGAGACCGATAAGCCTCTAAGTTCTACGCTGATGATTTCAAACTTTCCACATAGTTTTGAAGAAAGTGGCTCAACTCTAAAAGTAGAGGAAGAGATAGCATCTCATGATCAGAATGGCTCTATCGACGGCAAATCAGCGCGTGATGAACTTGACGACCACGGTAATTATAACGAAAATGATGTGAATAGAAATAACAGATATGAACAAGCCGCTTCTCAGATAGTTGAACAAGAGAAAATACAACGAAAAAGGTCTTTAAAATATCCCAACTTAGAAAAATACCAAATTTTAGAACAGATGGGGGAAGGTGCTTTTTCAATAGTTCACAGAGCAATATATTTACCCACGGGTGAATCGGTTGCTATTAAAATTTTGAGAAAGTTTCAGATGGACCAAGCCCAAAGACAGGCTGTTTTGAAAGAAGCTGCAATAATGAGACAACTCCACCATCCTAATATAGTGAGATTCATTGAATTCATTGACCTGGAGCCTTACTATTATCTTGTTCAAGAACTTGCTGTCGGTGGCGAAATATTCACTGCTATTGTTAATTATACCTATTTTTCAGAAGATTTATCAAGGCATGTTATTAGACAGGTTGCTGAAGCTGTAAGGTATTTACACGAAGAAGTCGGAATAGTTCATAGAGATATCAAGCCAGAAAATCTTTTATATTCACCGATTGAATTCAAGCCATCGATGAACCCTGTTGCAAAACTAAGGAAATCCGATGATCCAAATACAAAACGGGATGAAGGTGAATTCATACCCGGTGTTGGAGGTGGTACTATTGGTCAGGTTCAATTGGCTGATTTTGGTTTGTCTAAGCAAGTGTGGGAACATAATACAAAGACACCATGTGGTACTGTCGGCTATACCGCTCCTGAAATAGTTCGTGATGAAAGGTATTCGAAGGAAGTTGATATGTGGGCATTAGGTTGCGTGTTGTATACATTACTCTGTGGATTTCCTCCTTTTTACGACGAAAGCATCGAGACTTTGACTGAAAAAGTTGCTAAGGGTGAATATACATTTTTGAGTCCGTGGTGGGATGAAATTTCAGATGGAGCAAAAAACTGTGTTTCCAAGTTATTGACAGTCGATAGTAAGAAGAGATATACAATTGACGATTTACTCAATGATCCATGGGTAATGAATTCACCTCAGCAAACTGTGACTGCAAGCTCGAAGATCAGCTCCTTACAATCTGTAAAGAATGTCAATAGACAAAATTTCAGCAGTGGCTTATACTCACCTGCTGCGGTTGCTTTAAGAGATGCATTCGACGTGACTACAGCTGTTCATAGAATGGGTGAAGAAGCAGCGTTGTCATCTAGAATTGGAGCTAATTCAATTGGTGAGTTACCAGAGGAAGACGAGGAAGAGGACGAAGAAGATCAAATTCATCAAAGTGGAGAGTCTCTTGCAAACAATGCCAATGGTGCAACCTCTCGTAAGGTTGATGTCTCAAGAAATAAATATAGTAATCGCCATAAACAAAACAATCCAATCTTCGATTTGAATTTAGGAAGTTCATCTATTTTGGAGAGAAGGAAGAATAAGCAGATACCTGTGAAAAGTGTTTAACTATGTAACGACTGATGGCATTATCAGATTGTCATAGTATTTAGATCCTTTAGGAACATAATTAGTAAATTTAGATCTCCATATACTGGTTTATATTAAAAAGCTAAATATCTCTTCATTACAAATTAAAATTATTTATAATCCAGCACAATTCAGTGTAACTATCTATAATTCGCCTTCACACATTTGTATCATTGATGTTTTGAATTTTTGTATAGTTTTTAAGTTTTTTAAATTTGGGTGGTTGATGCTTATCAACGCTCTTACCAACTTGGTATGATTATATTCAAGATTTTCATGCGCACAACTGATATTTGTAATAAAATTAAATAAATTTATACCACGGGATAAATTAGATTATATGGGGCACCAATGAAGCTGGAAGAAAGGCCTGAGTCTATGTTTCTACAGTTAATAGACTTTGATATAGATAAAATAGTTAATTTTGCTGAGCATCAAAACTCTAGCAATCAAAGTAGAAATAAAAAAAGACGGAAGACTGATAAGAACTCGAATGATCTAATAATACAAGATTTACACTATTCTGATGTCAATGAGAAGATAAAAAATCTGGAGGAGGATAAATCATTCTCTGGATTTGAATGGATTACAATAACTGATAGGAAGCTTAAGGTGGAAACTGAATCACCTGTTGATATTGCCGCCTTAGTTGAAAATATTAAAGTATTCGATAATGTATCCGATTCTATTTTGCAGTTCAAATCTGAAGAGATTAAATTGAGTTTTGATCCTACTGCATCTTTGTTGATTGTTAAGAATAAAGCAAATATTAAACTCAAATCAGAGCTACTTCTTTCGTTGAATATAACTGATTTGAATGAAGATTCCAAATGGATCTTAAAAAATGAATTATCATTAATAAACCTCCCTGCTCCCAAACGAAACTTCAATATTTTATCAACGAACCAACCATCACTTATAATTAACTTTGACTTAAACACAAATAGAGTTGAAGTAACTCTTGATCTATTAATTAAGTTGAAGTCTGGGGTATTCAATTTCTTCACCTCAGATTTAGTGAGTAAAATCTCTTCAATTTTTCTAAGCATTGGGAAAGAAGTAACTCCGTCAGAGTATTACTATGGGAAAGACTATAATACCAGTGAGGTGATTTCACCAAGATTGTTTTATAATATTATATCCCATCACACTTCCCAGCTACCTAAAATTGAAAAGCAATTTGATGTTCCAGAACTTGAAACAAACCTTTTGAAATTCCAAAGAAAATCTGTCAATTGGCTACTTGAGAAAGAGGGCGTAAAGTATGATTGGAACACTGATAAATGTATAAAGTCGCCCTTGATCAATAGCGAAATGTTTAAAATATTGACAGAGTTCCTAAATGGTCAAAAAGATTCTGGTGATGACTTAGATGTTAAAATATTGACCATTCTCAACAAACTAAGTTTCGGATGGCTCAGATATGTTTGTGAAAATCAAACATTATTTTTCAATAAGTTTTCTGGGAATATATTAAGTAAAAAGACGGCCTGTAATTACTTTTCATATCATTATAGACAAAACAATTCGGAATTATTTCCCCAATATTTGCCTGCCCAGGGACTCTTAGCTGAAGAAATGGGTCTAGGTAAAACTGTTGAAGTCACTGCTGTTGTTCTTATGAATCCTAGACCCATCAATGAGGTTAATGAAACGGTTAAGGTTAAACTTCTGTCATATGGTGATCTTAAAACAGTTGTAAAGGCTAAAACTACATTAGTAATTGCTCCAGATTCAATTCTTAAGCAATGGGTCGAAGAAATAGCAAACCTTGCTCCTTCCTTAGCTGTGACAATATATAGTGGCATTGGAAAGTACCCCAAATTGGATAACAATGCTGCACTCATTTCTGAGTATTTACGAAGTTTTGATGTTGTTTTCACTACTTACTCTACTATCTCGAAAGAATTGGATTATGCACTATATTCGTCTAAAGAAAAGCCTACAAGAAATGCAACGAAGCGTCAATATGTGTATAAAGATGATGAAGATGACGAAGATGTAATTAAGAAGCAACAAGAAGCTGAGTTAGAAAATGAAGAAAGATTCGAAAATTTATTAAAGGAATATAGATCTCTTTTCCAACTTACACTTTCTGCTAAAAAGTCCAAGATGAGGGATACAAAAACAGATGAGTCAGAAAATGAAATTGACTTTGAACAAGCGTTAATGGATGAGATTCAGATGGCTATTAGACATAACAAGATTCCATCAATTTATAGAAACAGTGATTACCAGTCTCCTTTAATGCTAACACAGTTTTGGAGAGTTGTCTTGGATGAAGTTCAAATGGTATCCTCAAAACTTTCTAGAGCTTTTCAAACAGCAGCGTTGATTCCTAGGTATCACGCTTGGGGAGTATCGGGTACTCCTATTAAGAAAGACATTTCTGATTTGCATTCAATATTGAAATTTTTGAAATTTAAACCTTTTGATGGTGAAAAAGTCAAGTATGCTTGGAACTTATTAACTAAACCACCTAATAAAAGAAATGATGATTTTATTAGATTGTGGACTTCAGTTGGATTGAGGCATACTAAAGCAATGGTTCATGATGATATACAATTGCCACCTCAAACCAGAGTTTTGATGTCAGTATCTTTTACTGCTGTCGAACAAGAAAACTACAATCAATCACTTGAGGATTGTTTAAGATCGATTCATCTTGATATAAATGGGAATCCTGAATCAGATGATTGGGATCCATCGCCAACTGTTCTTGCACTCATGCGTAGTTGGCTCGTTCGACTTCGCCAAATTTGCTGCAATCCTCAAATTGGTAAATTAAACATTTCTTCTAAGAAATACAAATCACGCAGTCATTCATACTACAGCAAGACAGTAAGTGTAATTCAACAACTCAAGACTTTAGAGAATGTTCTTGAAGATATGTTGAGCCTGGCTATTGATCAAATCTCAGAGTCCGAGCGTCAACTTATTCAACTTTACATTGACCTCGGACAATTTGAAGAATTCATTTATGAACCTAAAAGGGCATTACGATCTCTTGAAACTGGTGCATTACAAACAGAAAGAATTATCTTCAGACTTAATCTCGCATTACAAAAAATAATAGATGAATATAAACGTTACAATGCAGAAAATAATTTAACAACAGGGGGAGAAGATGATGAGCTGGAAACAGATGAAGATTTTAGTAAGAATCAGCAGAACACAGTAACTGAACGATTTCGTGAAAAAATCACCGGTACTAGGTTAAAAGTTAGATCATGGAATATTTTATTACATAAGTTCTACTTTCTCATTGCATCTGGTTACTTTCAGTTATATGATCCCGAATACCAGGATAAAATCACCGAGTTTAAAATTGAGAAGATCCCAGATTCTACCGAGCTTGATGCATTCAAAGAAAAAAAGGACCATTTTAAGTGTGATGAGATCTCTAATTTAATAGATGGTGTTGCGGTGAAGCTGCTTAAAACAGATATCGACTATTTGGAGGGATTCGAGTTAAATCCAAATTTGAGTGAAAGAGAAAATGAAGTTGCCAAGTATAAGTTCTTAGAGCTGAGATTCTACAATCTTGCCGAGTTAGCACGTCAAAATATTTTGAAAAGCTCAATAAGAAACGTTGAAAAAGTTGTACATGATAAAATAACATCAAGAGTTAAATACAGCCAAATACAGCTAATAGATGATGGTTCCGTTTTCTTTCCAAAGACTACAAAAACATTCTTCAGTTCATTACCATCAATTGATGTTGAACAGGTCAAAGATTTCGGTGTGACTTTGAAATCTAAGTTTCTCATTGACAAGTTTGAAAGATTGGCTGTACAACTTAATGACCATACAACAATAATTAATAGATGGATGGACAATCTTACTGAATTGCTTTGCAAGCCTCTTCTTACACATGATAAAAATCCAGATGGTGAAGAATATGAAGAGTCTATTCATGACCAGGACAGAGTTTCTTGTTATCTTCATGTTCTTGGTCAGGCTCTAACAGACAGGTCGGAATTTATATTAGGTAAAGATGCATCTGTGAAAATTATAAGTGTCAAGAAGCAACAAGATAAAGAAATAGAGGCTGAATTACTGACGATTAATGATCCTGACTTTCTCAATAAATTACAATTGGAAAGAAAAGAGAACAAACCAGTTTCTAAAACTTCGCTCAGTGACATTGTGTTCGAACTCAAGGAAATAGAAAGTGATGTTAAGGATGATTTGAAATCTGGAAGCTCCCAGAATGCTCGCTTGAATTTGATAGAGGTACTTGGTAATAAGCTCCGTATATTTTACGAGAATCAAAAGAACTCTCAGGTATTATTGCAAAAGGAACTCTCGCAAAGCTGCAATGCCGTATTTAATGCTCGTATTGACTATTTTAAGCAATTGCAGCAGATATCTGATACTGTGAAACAACAGACTTATTCTTTAAATCGTGAACATCTAGAATCAAGTGGTGTCAATCTCTATTACCAAAATTTTTCGCACAGTTGTTCTATTATTAATGGATCTATTGATAAGGCTATTGCGAAATTTAGATACCTTAAAACATTAGTTAAGACTGACGAAGATGAAGATGAATTCAACAATGACGATGGGCTCATGTGTATAATCTGTCGTTCTGCTATAACCATTGGATCATTGACGCAATGTGGGCATAAGTACTGCAAAGACTGTTTAGAACAATGGTTAAGGAATAACAGAAGTTGTCCAGTGTGCAAAACATCTATCACTATGACATCTGTATACAATTTTACTCATCACAAGGCAGAAATTAAAGCAAATCAAATTGAGGACCGAAGAGTTAGTGACAAGGCCAACAGTAACTTGTACTCAATATACAGACCGATAGAAAACAGTGTTGTTGAAGATATCAAAAAAATTGAATTGAAAGAATCCTATAGCTCAAAGGTTGACATTATTGTAAAACAAGTAATCTACCTAAAGAGTAAAGATCCCAATGTTCAAATTGTAATATTTAGCCAGTGGCAAGATCTTCTTTATATATTGGGAACGGCTTTTAAATCAGCCAATATTTCTTACTTGGGATCTTATGGTACTTTAACTCCCGAAGTGGGTGGAGGTCGTCGTCGCTCAAAATATGATAGTGTTGAAGACTTTAAGGATCCAGCAATGGGAATCACATGTTTTTTACTAAATGCTAAAGCCCAGGCTAGTGGTTTAACTCTAATCAATGCAACGCATATATTTCTTTGTGAGCCTTTGGTCAACACTTCTTTAGAATTGCAGGCGATTTCTAGAATACATCGAATTGGACAAACCCAGCCTACCACTGTGTGGATGTTTGTTATAGAAAATACGGTTGAGGAAAGTATAGTTCTCATGTCAACAAATAAGAGACTACAGTACTTGGATCAAGATTTTGATAGCAAAAAGAATACAAAACATTTCAGTGGTCCTCGGGGTCTTCACTCTAAATCTGATGAAAAAAATCTTAGCAAAGCTGAGTCTATCGCTCTTATGAATAGTGGTGGAATCGATACTTTGATCAATAGAGGAAATGGAGAGGGTGAGACTGTGACAAATTCTGATTTGTGGAACGCTTTTTTTAGTGCTCGAGCGATTAAACCTATCAATAAATATGAACTGGAGAGAAAATAGAAACATTAGTTGTGTATTCATGATTACAATTTATTTACTACATACTTAGAGACACACAAAAGATGTATCATCATATCCACTGTAAACCTTTCCTGATTCACTCAACTCTGAGCAAATCTCGAGTGCAGCGTCATCAGTAATGTTCAATTTCTGGGCAATTAATTGACACGGAACACCTTCTTGCATAGTAACAGAATATTCTCTCACTACGTCTAACACCTTATCAGACAATGACTTTGGAATCTCTGCACCATTTGAATCTTTCACGAATAATCCTTTTTCATCAGATTCTTTCTTGGGTGTGACTCCATGTGCCTTTAAATGACACGCAATGGCACTCAAGTTATGATAAAGGATCTCATTGCTGTCAGTGATAGGCCTAATTGTTGCATGTTGAATATTTTTCTTTCCATTAAACTCCTTTAATGCCCCGCATATGAAAACATACTTATTGAGTTCCTTTTCATATTTTTCAGATTCGACATTTGCGCTAGTTGATTGATCATCTATCCATTTTCTCACATCTATAGTTCCAGTACCATCTTCCACACTTACGATTACAGCAGAGGTGTTATTATCTACCTTCCTCACAACTCCAATAAACGAGACAAAATTCAACTCCACGTTATGAACTATAAACTCTCCATCCGGAACTGGTTGTGTAGCATCATTTATTTGCTTGATTGTTACGGGAGTTAAGCTTGAACGAAGCTGCTGCTTCTGAGATCCACCTCCTTCCTGAAATCCACCTCCTTCAATATCCTGATGATTCTGGAATCCACCATCTCCATAATTACCATAGTTACCAAAATCTGACATGATTGCTCTTGTAAATCAATTGTCTGATAAATATGAAGCTATAACTTGTAGTAGATTTAATTACGCGTATGTAAATATGTGATTTTGTGGTAAATATGCAGGATCATATTTGATAAATTTTGGTGCAGTTGAATTGCAAGTTTAAGAATCCCCCCCGTGTTCGAACCTCAATCACGCTATATTTTCACGCGTACTTTATGCATTTGTAGTCTTCATAATTTATCAGAAGATAACTTTTTATATCAACTGCTTAATTTTTGTCAAATTCAAATAGCAGATCTTGGTGCGAGCCTCAATGAAATGGATGCTAACATTGATCCCAAAATAACGGAGCTGGAACTGTTCCATGTGGAACTAGATAGAAGACAAAAGGCTCAAGATATTCAGAATAATACTATTCAAGATCACCATGACGATCCTGGGGTAAGAGGTGTAATTAGAGATGAATTTCGTTTGACTGAATTTGTTGATGATCAACAGCAAAGTGGAACACATGTTGATTCCAGTAATGCCAGTTCTACTGCTACTGCCGCTCTCAATATTATTCAGTTTAATGACTATAATCATAATGAGACCACCACGGCAATGAGCCAGGAAGCAATAGAGCGGTTAGCGGCATCAGAGGCTACTTATGGATCATATAGGGAAAGTGATATAATAGCGGATAAATTTATACCTGCAGAAACTAATGCCATATCATCAGTGAAGCTTGTTCCTTACTGTCCTACAGAGAAAACAAAGAGACTCGGGCGACCACGTAAACATATAACAAGAAAGCTAACACCACTGGTAAATTTGTCGTCTCAAAATTATAATGAATCTATGATTTCCAAGTTCAGATTCGATACCCTACCAGTAGAAGGTCCAGGCTCTCGTGGTGGGCGACAAGGTCGCAGATCTGCCCCCAGAGGTAGAGTTACTGCAAGTGCACTAAGAAAGAGGCAACAACAATCAGTGCTACAGTTACACGTTGATAATCATAAAGTAGGGTTGTCTACAGCGAAAATTGAAGAAAATGAGGATGCATCACAGCTGACTAAAGAATATGTAAATAGCTTACAGTCTTTTACAGTTGCCCCTAAAAAAGAAGCTAGCAAGTCAAATAACAAAATTGGAAACGACCATACCAATGACCTACCTCTGAAATCTATTCCAAAAAGACTGAGGTTCACCAACTTAACATCTACTTCTCGAACAACAATTATAAGTGATCATATTAAGAAAAAGCGATTACAACCTGATTCCGTTATAGCTTTGAACTACAGATTATACGATGACAATATTTTGCAAGCTGCTCAGAATAAATCAGCTGCTTCTGAGACGATAGCTCTTGGTTTTCCTGTGATTAGTTCACCATATGCATCAGATATTTTAACAATACTATCGTTTCTATCTAAATTTAAGGAATTTGTCTTACTTGATAAAGTTGGACCACAAACTATAGAACGAGGTTTGAGTTTGCCTGATGTAGATCATTCTTCGTCAGATGACTTTTATGATTCAAAATATGTTTCCCCAGAAATGGACTTATTATTTAAACGTCTTTTAATGTTGGTATTGAACAAAAAAAGTATTTCATCTGTGTCTAATTCCATCACGCAATTGAAATCATTGGTTCTACATCTAGGTCTTCCGGCAGAGTGGAGAGGAAGAGACTCTATTGCTCTTAATTCTCCAAATTTCGAAATTCATGGTTTAGCTGGCATAGAGGACCCTGTTGATAGACTCATCATGATTAGGGGATTAGTTCTTTGGTCTTTGGTTTCATCAGAACAAATTAAGGACCGTATTGCACAAAGTATCCTTAGTCAAAATTCTACTATCATTGATACATCGTATGTGGCTAGAGCTACTTTGAAAGGCATTAAAAATACTGAAGCTGTAACGAAAGAAGTGATGAAAAAAAATATAGAGAACACGGACGATCAAAACTACACTGCTGACCCTTCTTCTAGCCCATTAGAACATCCTCTTCGTCTTCGTCTAAACGAGATGATTGCCGGTGATTGTGGTTTTCATATTGGTCGATTTTACCTTGCAAGGATGGTCGATACCGATGAGGGAGGACTAGATTCTATCCCTAACATGAAGGCAGCTTTAAAAATAAAAAATATGAAATCACTCTCGCCTTTCAAGCTCTACGTTCAAGATGTTCATAAAATGTTACTGGAAAAGCTAGCATCTGATGGGATTGAATTCGATGAGTCAGGAACGGAGGTAACGGTTGACAAAGAAGAAAGCAATTACTGGCATGAAGTTGCGGATGACATTACAGGATTACAAAAGTTTGTTAACTTTCTTTCAATGAGACTTGGATTGTCTCCAGATGTTGAAGGAAACTCCATAATAACAACAACGTCCATGATTTATAAGCCTGTTTTGAATCTCTTCAATCACCTCTCTATGGCATTAAAGATCTTAGTCAATCATGAGAACAAACTGGATAATGAACAATCATATTCAATTACAGACTATGCTGCATCTGCTGTACCCCTTGATGGAACAGGGGATGATGGTAATTCCCTAATGAATGCAGATGAAATCAGTGGGACTGACTTAGAAACACTTGAAGGTGTTGATGAAAGCTCTGACAACAATGGTAGTGATGATATTGTCGAAAATGATGATGATGAAAATGATGGCGATTATTACTTAGAATAAAATGCCCACTGAAATCTTGTTTCACTGATATTAATCATAACTACATGTATACTTTTGTTTATTAGTGGATGTTTAATAATATCATTGACCAAGTATTTCTTACATACAAACTGATCTGAGGGAGAATCTAAAATGGAATATTGTACATAGGACCTTTGTATACTAATGCACATACAAATAATTTAGTAACTTACTGTGCATGGAATCTATTGAGAAATAGCTTACGCTAAACCTTAAAACCTCGCAGATCCTAACAAGAGATCGATCTTTTCTTTTAATATATCTTCGTTTTCTTGGAAATATTGAGCCCTTCTAACTGATTCTTCGTCATAACTTTCATCGCTCTTCAACGACTTCAAAGTGGCCAGTTGGCTCTCAATCCATTTCTCAATAAACTTGACTGGATCATCACTTAAATCTCTATAAAATTTTTCCCTCCTATTAGCATTTTGTAATGCAACAATTCCAAGGGCAATTCTATGATTGAGTTGTTGTATTGCTGTATCTGACTTTGTCAAATCCTCGAATGTAGCTTTGCTAAAACTAAGCAACTCGTTTTGAATTTTGGATATGGATGGTGGCAATTCAACAGGTATATCAAGAACCACATCACCTAAAGTTGAAGACTTTCTTGTGTTGACCTTATAATCAATAACAATTGGATCTTGGGGCCTGAAATGTGGTTGAAGGAGTTTGTAAAGATCTGAGAACTTAAAGGAATGAACATTGAAAAGGTTTATTAATGTCTCGTCACATTCCACAATAGCGAGTTTATTGTCAGTAACTCCATGGTTTATAGCATCACCAGTTGCATTTGATGAAGGCAAAGCCGGAACATTTGTGATCGAGTCTTGTTTTTTCAATAAATTCTTATATAAAACGTATTGCCAAACTGCTAAGATCAATTCCTGCAGTGTTGACTCCTCTTTTCCAACAAATTGAGCAAGTTCGTTACTAATCTTCAAGACATTACCATCAGCCTTAATCATTAAAGCTATTTTTGTATCGATGTCAAAAGTTCCTTGTCTCTTTATGTCCAAACCATCAAATTCTGACTGTCTACCATTTTGAGCCTGGCCTGCACCTTCGTCTTTCCATTCAATGATATTTGTTGGTGCATTTTGCAATTCAGCATAATCATTATTAGGAATTATATCAACTGAAATTCCAGAAAGGAAAGAGCTGAACTTTAAATTAACACCTTCTTGACTATCTTTATCATCATTCAAGAACCTACCTTCCACGCGCAAAGTCCATGAACCTTCCAATGCAGCAGCATCAGACATAGTACCTTCTTGTTGCTGGAGCTGCTTTTGCCAAGGTTGATTTTCACAAGTATTGTAAATGAATACTCTTAATATGCCTTTCTCTCTCTTGAAATTAGATGGTTGGAGAGCTCTCTGTTGAATAGGTTGAAAATCCAAAGCTTTTTTAGATACTAACAAATCTATCTTACGTTCAGCTTCCTTGAGACTCTTGTATAATTCCAAATTTGGAATCTTATCATACAAGTTTAGAGGTAATATTGTGTCTGTTGGTGTGTAAGATATAGCAGGTGTTGCTGAAGGGTTTGGTCTGCCCTTATTAGGGATACTTTGACTTTTAACCCCGTGTACTTGATTGATTTGCGGATTAGGTAACGGAGGCATGATTGAATTGACAATTTTACTATCACTATAAATTGTATACTGACGAGAAATAAATAATTGAGATACACATGGAAAATTGACGAATATAAATGTCGCGTTATATTCTGTAATGTCTTGATATGTCGTTCCATTATCGCTGTTCTTATAGATCACCGTTAGGGTGATACTTAATCTTACTTCTTACCCTCGTTTTATTTACTGATCATGGCGAGTCCTATTCGAGATGCCGAAGGTAAACTTCAGGGTGCTGTGAAGGTGAGAAAAAAGAAGGTCTCTAACAGAATGGCAGAAGGACCCCTTGGTGATATTGGTAGCAGGAAACTCATTTTGAGTCAGGCATCTTATTTGAAGAAAACAAAGATGCATGAAATAAAGAAGAAGAAAAGGGACATTTTGAAAAGAATAAACACTAGTAACACTTTAACAGTATTTCTATTGCCTTTTCTTGCATTTATTTATATTTTCATTTACTCAGAAAGCATTATTCCCAAGAACACCAACACCATAATCTTTTCTTGTATATATTATAACATGACTCTTCTTGCTTTCACAACTGGATACCATAGGTACTTTTGTCACAACTCATTCCGCATCAAATTATCATCATTCCAACTTGCTCTTGCTATTATGGGAAGCAGTATCGGTCTCGGATCTATAAGGATCTGGGTATCTCTTCACAGGGCACATCATCAATTTACGGACGACACAGAAAAGGACCCGT